>VYZS01029011.1:19002-30670 GCA_013400695.1 Neodrepanis coruscans | reverse complement strand
CACTATATAAAATACAAAAGCTTATTTAGATACAATAGCATATTTATATATAATAGATGTAACATTTTTTCATATATATGTTATATGAACTTTAATGTTTAGACATAAAATATTTTCATTTTGTTTAATCTTATTTTGCAAATACAGAAAAATCCTTGTCAAGATAGTGAACTCACTGACCATAATGTCATCATTAAAAAAAAAATTATAAATTTATAAAATAAATTCTACATCACATGAAATGACTGAACAATGACCCATGGAATTATTCATGCAATGATGACTAGTGATGTCAAAACCTGACAAGCTTGTTTTTTAAAGGCTCCTTCTTGAGTCCCTCCCTTGTAACACAAGGGAAGATAACTCTCAAGTTATCAAGAGTAAAGCAAACAAACGTTTTTTTATTCATGAATGTTCTTCCTTACCAAGTTTGAGTGCAGTGAGTATCTATATGTATCTTAATTAGTGGGCAATAATGTTAGTGGGAAATTATATGTATTTTCATTATATAACTACAGCTCACCATCTTGGAAAATTCATTAACATAAATTTGCTATATAATGTTGTATAATGGCCAAATAACATGATCTATTATGTTTACTGAATAGGGAGAATGGTGACTACAAGTGATTTTGCTAATTGTTTGGTTGAATTTTAGGAAATCAAAATACATACATTGCCAAAGATTGAAGAAAATTTGCAAAGTATTATTAAGAGAATCAACCACAAAATACTTTTTGAAACTGTTACTGAAGCAAGAACATATTCTTTCAGTATTAAGACTAGAGGCAGACAAAGAATTTCTGCATTTAAACTTTTTCTATTTTCTTGTGTAATTGAGACTAAACTGAAGTAGATTTTCACTGTAGCTTCACAGTTTTGTTTTTGATCCATTTCCACCAACTGCTAGATACATGTCACTGCTACTGAACAGGAATACTTAATAACACAGACAGAAAATTCAATTTTGAGGGCATTGTTGCAGCAACAATGATGATCACAAGAACAAATGAGAATAGAAAATGCAGTTGTTAAATACTCTCTCTCCTTCGAGAGAAAATTTGCTATTTCCTTTACTAAATTATCCACGGGTCTGCCCCATTATTCTTCATATAAATGCTATGGATGATATTTGTAACTTGTGTCTATGTAATTTGGGAAAATGTTAAAGTACATTGTTATATTTAATCCAGTGATGTAAAATGAACCCTAACTATGATTCAAAACATTAAGTTGCAGATTCTGAAACCTGTGACACAGAAAAGAGATCAACTGCTTAGTAAGAAAAATACGTACAGTGCAGAAGAGAACATGGATTCTGTAAATACAATGCTCCAAGAAAGTCAGAATTTTCTTCTAAGAAAAGAGGGCCACAATAAAAAAATTATGCTGTCAATAATTAGAAGGGCACAATAAGCACAAGGAGCACAATAAGCCAACATATGGAGACAGAAGGAAATTTGTGCACAACACCTAACGATACAAACCCAAAAACGTACTTAACAATTTTCTGATCATTAGACTGGGCCATGAGAGTATACTTCATCAAAATATACTCAACTTTTGTAATGTCATGCATTAGAGGACAAGACCCAGACAGGGATCTGTGTGTGGTAGTGAGGAAGAAAATGTACTAGTATGTATTTCCTGTTATAAGTTAATCCTAAGGGCTTTAAGCAGGATGGGGAAAGTATGCAGAAGTCTCTCTTTAGTAATGAAGAGAAGAAACAGCTAAGACAAATACCAGGATTTTGCACTGAAGACAGAAAAAAAAGAAAAGAATGCGTTTTATTTAAAAAGGAAACAACATCTTAGGAGAGAGACGTACATACTTTCAAGATCAGATGTCCTGGAAGACACTGCAAAGGGCCTTTTTAATGCAAGGAAAAGCAGGAGGTGGAACTGGCCAGCACAGAAATGATCACCTAAGATTCAAGGAAGAGACTCATGACAGAGAAGGTCTGAACAACAAGGAAATACCCTACACTATTAAACTGAAAATTAGATGATGTGGGAAGCAGCATTTAATTGAATATTAACTGTGGTAGTAAGTACACACACAAACTGATATCTTTTCAGGGCCTAGTAGTGTGGAGAAGAAGAAAAGAAGGAAGTGGTAAGAATAATTAACAACTGAAGATTTAATTGGAGAATCACTGACATAGGCCAAAAGTGAGATATTTCCAGAGATATTTAGCGACATAACTCCAGAACCCTCATGGAATCCCCTTACATTTCTTCTCTTCCAGTAAAGTACCACTGACATACTGCTGACATAAATATTTGTGTGTACAACTTAATTGCCTTATTTACCAAATGAACAAAGTAAAAAGCTTGGTTGGGAAAACTCAAACCTATGGAAGGCTTAGCTTCTCTTATATTAGTTTGTTACACTGCGAGTTGAAGTTGTACACAAAGATAAGAACAAATAAAAACGAAATATATGCAGTAGGTAGTCTTTGATTTCAAAGTATCAGACTTTAAAAATTAGGGGAATAACAAAAATTTGAACAAGGCAGAATCTTAGACACCTTTAAATGAAATTTCCAAATCCAAAGTCTAGTGAAGCCAGGTTATGTGTTTTATTCTTTTTTCCCCCTTCTACAATGTCCAAATTCTAAAAGAAATATATTTTCATGCATTTATATTAATAATTTTGAAAGCTTACTAACATCATCTCCCTATTCTTTGCTCCATCACTTACATACAGTCTCATAAAATGTAAAGTTCAATGTCCTCTTAAATAGTCCCATTAAAAATTAGAATTATGTTGAACTATCATAATTTGTTTTGAAAATTGTTAATAATATTGAGATGTGTGAGTTTAATGAAATATTATTTTCTCCACGATTTCATAAATACATAGGATAAAGAACTCATCATCAGTTTTTGTTCCTTTGGTGACTGTGCAGGCATTCATTGCTTTTGGGTGGACTTCCAGTTTCAGAAGCTAATGTCCTGTTAAGTCCCACTTATTATTTTTATCAGTATTAGTTATTAAATACTAATTTCAAATAAGCTACTTTTGATTAAGAAAAAATACTAATGAAATAAATTTCTTTTACTGTAAGATAGAGTTTACAGTCTTATAAAACTATGATATTTGGAGGCTATAACATTTTCTTATAGAACCACTTGACATTTGTAAATAGAGGAAGAAAGGTGAATGGAAAAAAGAAAGCCTAATGATACTGAAATATATTTTTGCCAGCAGTATTTATTGTCAATTCTCATAATTTTTACAGCTTAAATACTGAAGAAAACGAATCTTTGTGAAAACATTAGAGTAACTGATAATTAACTTCTAAGAGGTGAAGCAGACAGGCACAATGCTGAGAAGCCGATAGATAATATTCAGACTCACACACGTGTGTGCATTTTATGCTTTCTCAAACCTCATAGCACAACCATGGTTGTCCTGAAAGAAATGTGAATCTAATACATAGAAACCCCATTAAATATATCTCATTCAGTTCTACCACCAGACTATGTATATTTACATGTATGAAAAACTTCTTTCATTGATTAGCTTTTCAGTATTAAAAACATTTAAGTGAAGACTCTGAGGTGAACTGCTCCAGCACAAGAGCTCTGAAGCCAAGGATCACACTGGGGAACTGTGAAGAGTGTTCCTGAAGCAGCAAGACCTTGAAATTATTGACAAGAGGAATCCGAGATCTGTGAGTGAGAATCAGTGAAGAACTGAATTCCTGAGGAGAGTGAGCTCTAATTCTTCTGCACAGGCCAGGCCAGGACTGACAGCAGGCACTCTGTAGCCATTCAAAAGCAATCTCTGGCAAGCATGAATGATCTGAGTGTGCAAATAGTGCATGCTGTGGCATCTCATGTCGCAGTTAATGCGATAAGGGTGCACTCACCTATCAGCTCTTGAGCTGAGCTCAGGTGTTGGAAAGAGCTCAGCAATTGTTTCCACTTGGCTAACTATGTCCTTAGCACCTCCTAGAAAGGTTGTAGCGACACAAACAGGGCCCCCATGAAAACATGCAGCTAACCAGGTTAAAGGTTACAGGGAGTGCCAAAGCCCAGTGCTGATATGGAACAGCAGTAGAAACTACGACTGTGTGAAGTGGGACCAAGTAATCTGCTCAGCCTTGTGATAGAGATAAGAGAGGAGTTAGAAAGGTTAAGAAGTATCTGGCAGTCTAAGGATGAGACAGTCTGGTGGAACCATGCTCTGGCCCCACTGAGACAGGAGAAGGCACCAGAAAGAAACTCAGATCAATAGGATCCTGCATCCTCACCCTGTCAGACTGAAGGGAGCAGATCAAAAGGTTGCAGGCAGACATACTGGAAGAAAGAAATAGGCCTTGTCTGTGAATATATGGCTCTGTGGCTTTAGACTAGATGTGAAAGGGGCAAGGTGGGGGGGGTGGACGATAGCCCTTGACAAGCTGTGGAAAAACAGACCAAGATTAGAGGGAGAGAGAGCTATTGAGGGGCCCTTGCCAGTGACCCCAAGCTGCAGGATCACACTGGACCACACTTCAAGTCTTATGGAGATGAGGCAGGGCCCCTGAGGTAACATAAGTCAACAGAGAAACACAAGAAAAATATCTCAAAGGAATTAAAGGATGTTTCTCTAGGAAGGCAACACATCCACCCAGCTGAGGTGCCTTTACACCCATGCATGTTACATGTGCAAGAAACAGAAGTAGGAAGCCATAGTGTTATCTAAAAGTTATGGCCTTGTTGCCATTACAAGAACTTGATGGGATAAATCTCATGACTGGAGTATGGCTATTTGATGGCTACTGACCATTCAAAAAGGACTAAGATGAAAGGAGAGGTAGAGGGGTTACCCTCTATACCAAGAGCAAACTAACAAACCATTCTTGCTCCAGCTCACAGGCTGTCAACTTACTTAGAGACTTCAACCAACCTGACATCTGCTGACAAATTAGCACAGCAGAAGTAGGCAATCCAGCTCTTAAGCCAGGTAATAAACATACCTATGAGTTGGGGACAGGGATCTATTTGGGGTCTGAGTGGTGCCTATAGGGGCTGGGGAGGCTCTGCTGTCAGACACAGGGTTAACATGAGAAGAGCCAATGTAAGCCCCGAACAGGAACATCAGATAAGGAGGCAGAGAGAGTGAGACCTAGACATCACAACAGCTTGCTGGAATAACGTCTCAAGGTCTCCTTGAGGGGAACGTGTTTCCCTGCAGTGGGGCAATAGTTGCAGCAGCTAACTACCAGTGTGAGGGGGTTCTGGGTCCCGGGATGGGGCAGAAAATGGGGAGGGCCTGGAATGGGGAGGCCAATCAGCAATGAGTGACACCTGCCACTCAGGAGGGGTATATAGACCCAGTTGGATCACGTGTTCGGGGAGCGGGTCTTTGGAATGGGTCTGTAATCTGATTTGCACAGTTTACACCTTAATCATAACAATGATTTGTTGTGAGTTGGGTTACAGCAAGTCAGTTTTGGCACCCCAAATGGGACTTCTCTGGCCTCTGTGGAGGGTGGCTGGGAGGGGGGGCACCCAAGGCATGCCCCCGAGGGTTTCTTGGGTGGATTCCCCTCACCCTCCTGACCCTGCGGGGACCAGACAAGAACTCCTGGCAGTGGAACCAAGGTGTGTTGGAAGTGGTAAGCTGGTGAGACACACAGGGACACCTGGTGCGCAGCAAAAGGGCTTTTGTCCTACCCCTGTGGTAATTCCAGTATTGGGGGGCCAATGGAAATCGGTCCGAGAGCTCTCAGAGGTTGGTCTGGGGTGAATGCACGTGTTTTACAGTAATTACGGCAATGTGCGCGTGTTTTATGGTATTTACAGTAGAGTTTCCTTGGCGGTGGGGGTTACGGGACTGGGTTACAGGGCCTTTTTGTTCTGTTTCCTTCTGGTGGCGGTGGGGTGGAAATTTAAGGCACGGCAGGATCTAGTCCTCTTCGAGCTTGAGCATAATCAGTCCATTCGGANGTAACCTGCTCCCTGCACGCAGAGTAAACACACCTCAATCATAACAAGGATTTGTTGTGAGTTTGGTTACCGCAAGTCACCTACTAGAGGGTGTGATGGTCACCAGTGTAAGTGAGCTAATCCGGGATGTCAAGACTGGAAGCAGCCTGGGCTATAGTGATTGTGCATCAGTACTGTTGGCGTTCTCCAGAGATATGGGTCAGAGAAAGCACAGAGAAAGTGAATGTCCTGAAGTTTAGGAAAGCAAACTTTCAGCTCTTCAAGATGTTAATCAACAGGACCAGTCTGGGAAACTGCCCTCGGGGACAAGGAAACAGATCAGAGCAATCAGATCTTTTAAGGATGTCTTCCATATACCACCTATAGTGATGCCCAGGAAGGAGTAAGATGGGCAAAAAAGGCAGGAGACTGGCATGGCTGAGTAGGGACTGCTGGTTGAACTAGTGGGCAAGAAGCAAATGTATAGGCAGTGGAAGTACTTTGGGAAGAGCATAGGAACTCAGGTTGTATAGGAATGGATCAGGAAGACCACAGCGAATCTGAAGCTGAAACTGGCATGGGACCCAAAGAATAACAAAGAAGAATTTCTATGCATATGTCAGCCAGAAAAAGGGAGGTCAAAGAAGGGAAGGCTCTGATAAGTAAGGCTAGCAAACTGTTTGCAGATGACACCAAGCTGAGTGGTGCCATTGCCACACCTAAAGCATGGGCTGCCATCCAGAGGGACCTGGACAAGCTTGAGAAGTGGGCCCATGGGAACCTCATGAGATTCAACAAGGCCAAGGTAATGCTGCACGTGGTTTGGGGCAAACCCCAGTATCAATATAGAATTGGAGGATGAACTGATTCAGAGCAGCCTTGCTGTGAAGGACTTGGGGGTGCTGGTGGATGGGAGGCTGTACATGAGTCAACAACATGCACTTACAGCCCAGAAAGCCAATCAAATGCTGAGCCACCAAAATGGCTAGCAGGTTGAGGAAGGTGGTTCTGCCCCTGTACTCCTCTCTGGTGACATCCCACCTGGAGTACTGCTTCCAACGAAATAGAAGCACAAAATAGAAGCACATAGATCTCTTGGAGCAATTCCAGGGAAGGGTCACCAAGACAATTTGAGAGATGGAGCACTTTACCTAAAAGGAATGGCTAAGACAATTAGTATTGTTTAGCCTGGAGAAGAGAAGGCTCTGGAATGACCTAACTGAAGTGTTTCAGTACTTGAAGGAGGTCTACAAGAAGGCCCATAGAGGGATTTGTTGCAAGGACAAAGGGGAATACCTTCAAACTGAAAGAGAGAAGCTTTAGATTAGATGTTAGAAAGAAATTCTTCCCTGTGAGCGAGGTGAGGAACTGGAAAAAGTTGCCCATAGAAGTTGTGGATGTCCCATTCCCGGAAGTGTTGAAGACCAAGTTAGATGAGATTTTGAGAAATATGGTCTAGAGGAAACTGTCCCTGCCTATGGCATGGTGTTTGGAACTTGGTAATCTTTCAGGTCCTTTCCAAACCAAACCATTCTACCAAACCATGTGAACATTGTGACAATTTAAACTTTTTAAAAATAAAAAAGTATGTCTTATAAAATATTCGATATTTTAAATATTGAATCTTTCTACTAACTTCTAAAAAATACTTAAATTGCATGGTACATAAAAATAAATTAGTTATAGAGAATTGAAGTCGAGGTGTAGTAGATAAACCTTTCATATTATCCTTTTTCTGTATCAAGTCATTTACTAAATCTTTTCAAAGAAATTTTGAATATACTGATATCTACAACATCCAATCAATGGCTTTGTCACAGAGCTATAAATACCTGAGTAGCAAGACTGGGAAGGGACTGACTATTTGCAGAAACTAAGGATTGTGGCACATCTACATTCACTTACAATATCAGCATTCATACATTAAATTGGATGATAAAAAACATACACCTGAGGGGAATACATTATCTAAAACTAGCATAAGCAGTGTAAATGTTTCATTGCCATGGAAATGGTGCACAGTACATGACAGCAGAAAAAGTCAGTTGAGACAGCTAATTTTAATTTTTATTGATAATATGATCACAGATGTGATTTTAATCATTTCACCACTTCAAGTTTCTCATGAACTGTCAGTAACAATTTCACATGACAAGCACGATGCCCTTGTGACATTGCAAATACAACCTAGAGTTACTTACAGTGCCTGCTGACTGGCAGTCCACTGTCTCTACTGTCAGGGCACAACTCCAGGAAGTCTATTTATTTAGTACATCATAGGTCACTCAGCATCTCCATGATGACCTGTACCATTTGCATTTTATGCAAAGTGTGGATGATGCAATCAACGTAGGCAAAAGTTTTAACAGTGTTAAATAAATAAAATAGGGCCTCCTGGATGAGGGCGAGATGGGAAAGAGGTAGGACAGAATTCAGAAGGACCAAGAAAAACCACAGAATCACAGAATATGACAAGTTAGAAGGGACCCACGAAGATCACTGAGTCCAGCTCCTAGCCCTGCACAGGATTGTTCCCATGAGTTTNGCATGGGACCCAAAGAATAACAAAGAAGAATTTCTATGCATATGTCAGCCAGAAAAAGGGAGGTCAAAGAAGGGAAGGCTCTGATAAGTAAGGCTAGCAAACTGTTTGCAGATGACACCAAGCTGAGTGGTGCCATTGCCACACCTAAAGCATGGGCTGCCATCCAGAGGGACCTGGACAAGCTTGAGAAGTGGGCCCATGGGAACCTCATGAGATTCAACAAGGCCAAGGTAATGCTGCACGTGGTTTGGGGCAAACCCCAGTATCAATATAGAATTGGAGGATGAACTGATTCAGAGCAGCCTTGCTGTGAAGGACTTGGGGGTGCTGGTGGATGGGAGGCTGTACATGAGTCAACAACATGCACTTACAGCCCAGAAAGCCAATCAAATGCTGAGCCACCAAAATGGCTAGCAGGTTGAGGAAGGTGGTTCTGCCCCTGTACTCCTCTCTGGTGACATCCCACCTGGAGTACTGCTTCCAACGAAATAGAAGCACAAAATAGAAGCACATAGATCTCTTGGAGCAATTCCAGGGAAGGGTCACCAAGACAATTTGAGAGATGGAGCACTTTACCTAAAAGGAATGGCTAAGACAATTAGTATTGTTTAGCCTGGAGAAGAGAAGGCTCTGGAATGACCTAACTGAAGTGTTTCAGTACTTGAAGGAGGTCTACAAGAAGGCCCATAGAGGGATTTGTTGCAAGGACAAAGGGGAATACCTTCAAACTGAAAGAGAGAAGCTTTAGATTAGATGTTAGAAAGAAATTCTTCCCTGTGAGCGAGGTGAGGAACTGGAAAAAGTTGCCCATAGAAGTTGTGGATGTCCCATTCCCGGAAGTGTTGAAGACCAAGTTAGATGAGATTTTGAGAAATATGGTCTAGAGGAAACTGTCCCTGCCTATGGCATGGTGTTTGGAACTTGGTAATCTTTCAGGTCCTTTCCAAACCAAACCATTCTACCAAACCATGTGAACATTGTGACAATTTAAACTTTTTAAAAATAAAAAAGTATGTCTTATAAAATATTCGATATTTTAAATATTGAATCTTTCTACTAACTTCTAAAAAATACTTAAATTGCATGGTACATAAAAATAAATTAGTTATAGAGAATTGAAGTCGAGGTGTAGTAGATAAACCTTTCATATTATCCTTTTTCTGTATCAAGTCATTTACTAAATCTTTTCAAAGAAATTTTGAATATACTGATATCTACAACATCCAATCAATGGCTTTGTCACAGAGCTATAAATACCTGAGTAGCAAGACTGGGAAGGGACTGACTATTTGCAGAAACTAAGGATTGTGGCACATCTACATTCACTTACAATATCAGCATTCATACATTAAATTGGATGATAAAAAACATACACCTGAGGGGAATACATTATCTAAAACTAGCATAAGCAGTGTAAATGTTTCATTGCCATGGAAATGGTGCACAGTACATGACAGCAGAAAAAGTCAGTTGAGACAGCTAATTTTAATTTTTATTGATAATATGATCACAGATGTGATTTTAATCATTTCACCACTTCAAGTTTCTCATGAACTGTCAGTAACAATTTCACATGACAAGCACGATGCCCTTGTGACATTGCAAATACAACCTAGAGTTACTTACAGTGCCTGCTGACTGGCAGTCCACTGTCTCTACTGTCAGGGCACAACTCCAGGAAGTCTATTTATTTAGTACATCATAGGTCACTCAGCATCTCCATGATGACCTGTACCATTTGCATTTTATGCAAAGTGTGGATGATGCAATCAACGTAGGCAAAAGTTTTAACAGTGTTAAATAAATAAAATAGGGCCTCCTGGATGAGGGCGAGATGGGAAAGAGGTAGGACAGAATTCAGAAGGACCAAGAAAAACCACAGAATCACAGAATATGACAAGTTAGAAGGGACCCACGAAGATCACTGAGTCCAGCTCCTAGCCCTGCACAGGATTGTTCCCATGAGTTTCAGCATGTGCCTGGGAGTATCACTCTAACACTTCTTGAACTCTGTCAGGCTTGGCGCTGTGACCAACTCCCTGGGCAGCCTGTTACACTCCCCAGCCACTCCCTGGGTGAAGAACCTCTTCCTAATATCCAACCTAAACTTCCCCTGACACAATTTCAGGCTGTTGCCTCAGGTCCTTTCACTGGTCACCACAGAAGAGAGATCAGTGCCTGCCCCTCATCTTCCCCTCACAAGGAAGTTGTAATTGCAATGAAGTCTCCCTTCAGTCTCCTCTTCTCCAGGCTGAACAGACCAAGTGAGTCCTCACACGGCTTCCCCTCAAGGCTGTTCAAGATTTTCATTGCTCTCCTTTGGACTCTCTAAGACCTTAATATCTATCTTACATTGTAATGCCCAAAACTGCCCACAATATTCAAGGCGAGACCACACCAGTGCAGAGCAGAGTGGGACAATCCCCTCCCTCGACCAGCTGGCGATACTTTGCCTGATGTCCTCAGGACAAGGTGGGCTGTCCTGGCTGCCAGGGCACTGCTGATTAGTATTGAACTTGCCATGAACCAGAAAGATATATGATCAAAAGCATCAGATGATTTAGAGACATATCATTGAGCTGAAAATCGGGACAGTCTTAATCCATAAGGCTTCCTGGTTCTCTGACCCTGATGCTTTAAATTCTAGAAAAATTTAACTGAATTTCTTATATTGTATGCTCTGCTTTAGTGCTAACAACAGTGCAGTGCCCGAGGCCTAGTTGGAGACAAGAATGTATGATTCAGAAAGAAATATTCATGATAGAAAATAAATATTGTATTGTGAGAACACAAACAAAAAATAGTGAGACTGCAATACCAATGTATACTCAGTTTCTCATATTATTTAGATAATGAATCAGAGATACATCTGCATAATGCTTTTCATCACAGATTTCACTTTTCGTCCTTCACCCTGAATACTGCAGATGAGTACTAAAACGAAGAGTTCTACACTAATAGAGTGAGAAAGGGTTATAGTTGTCTCATTTCAAGATTGTTTTTGGTTGTGGGTTCTTTTCCCCCTGAAATCACACTACCATTAAGATATATAGGGAGTTTTGAAAATAAATACTACGGTGAACTTAAAACATAAATTATGTCCAACTCTACTGACAAGATATATCAAAAAAGCTATTCCACAAGAACATATATATCAAAATTCAGATGTCATTAAATTGCTAATTTTAGGGTATGTTCCCT
>VYZS01029011.1:8182-18951 GCA_013400695.1 Neodrepanis coruscans | reverse complement strand
TGACCATCAGAAGTAACTTAACCAGAACTCCATATACACCTGAATAATAGTATTATAATATTCATATATAAAATAATTATTGAAGTAATATGAGTAGGTTTTTTTCCACTAAGAATGGAAAGAAATTGTTTTAAAGCAATTTTAAGGGGATAGGGACAGAAAGGGAAGGAACTAATTTGGATAATTTATCCAACCTTATGCAGCCTATATAATTCTTCTGTAAATAAACATACAGAATACATGATCAAAATTATATTCCCTTCAGCATATTTTGCCTTTTTGCAAATGTTTAGAGATTAAGAACCTGTTATAACATAAATAAATGCATTTTATTCTTTCAGGAGATTGTCACATTAAAATTTGCTTAGGATTTTGTAATACTGTTTTATCACATGAATTGCAAAGATAATGGCAAAAGAGTTTTTAGAATCATCTAAGAAATTTATGTGACGCAGAAGTTTTCTATAAAATTGACAATTAGATTATTACACAGTAATAAATATGTTGCCATTTACTTTAGTAATGTCATACTGGAGCCTCTAATAACCAGGAGTAAAATATAACGTCTATTGGTACAAAGTGCTTTGACATACTATTAATAAAGTATATACTCATCTCTGCTTTCCTTCATTCCCTTTTTTTTTTTTTTAATTCATTTTCCAACTGCTTTTGGTGGTAAATTCATATTATCTTCATACCAACACAGTATGAATCTGAGAAATAAATGTAATTGTCATTACAGTTCTTTAAGAAATTCAGAAGGAACATTATCAGCTTTCCTAGTAGTTATAACTATTCCTCAGTAAAAGATGCAATGATATCAGAGAAAACAGTTAGTATTCTTCTTTATTTCTTAAAATATTTTACTTTAGGATGGCAGTTACAAAAATGGAAGAAGGAGGATTTAAATAGTTCCATTTCCAAATATTCAAATATTTTCTTTTTACTGAAAAATAATCCCCATGAAAAAAGGATGAACAGAAGGAATCTATTCTCTTCTGCTTTATATTTGCTTAGCACAGGTGTCAACCAAAGTATCAACACAGTGAACAGAAGGGATAAAATCTTGGCTTCACTGATATAAATGGTAATTCTCCCACTGACTTTAATGAGTCAGAGTTTTTCTAAAACAGTTTCTGGAGTCACAGCTGCCAGAATGTGAAACTCCACTGAGGTCTACTTTCTCCTCTGGTGTGAGATGAAGGCAGATTGGATGTACATGGTAGTCAGAGCAGAACATTGAACACTGACGCTTCATGGCAAAGTTAATATGTTGTGGAGTGCAGAGCTCTTCCAACCAAAACCAATGCATAATTTGCTTCTTTCATTTGACATTGTCTCATAAATAAAAGATAAGAGGATGATGAATTATAGTTTGTAAACACTAGAGCCAAATAATCATAGCTGATTGCTAATAAACTACAATGAAACTTGATTCACACAAACTAGAAGTTGCACTGCAGCAGTAAATATCTAGGAGAGTACTGTACATTAATAAAAATTGTTATGCTGGTTATTTGAATATCAATTTCTATTTGCATAGCTGTTGGCTAGAAACTAGTGGGAAAACATTACTTCAACAGGTTGAAACAAATCAGACTGTCACTATCTCACTTTTCTGCCATATTTCAAGTTCAAAACATTCACATTTTGCCATAATAAATCATATTGCTTGACAAACATTTAGAAGACTAAGAATTAAAATTAAATATATTGTTATTCAAATTTAAAAGCTTATTGTGATAATCATTTAAAATAGGTTTTACATCAACACTGAGGAACTCTGCCTTTTCCTTCATATTCATTGTTTTCTCAAAATTATTTCCCTGTTTTAGCAAGGTACTTACAGTGATACTAGTATTAGAGGTTCTGTAGAATGGTATAGTTTCTGGCAGCTTTGAAGGGTAGACCCTCCGTGATGAATCCCATTATCAAAGCTGCTAATGCATGCTCTACACACACATAATTACTATAGTTGATCCAAATTCTACAGTAATTACAGTGTTAGAATAAATGGGAACATGGCACCATGTCACCTAAGAATCCTCTTGCAGTACAAAGATAAGTACAATTGCTGTGCACAGCTTTGTCTAAGCCTTTTAAGACAGTCTCCTAGATTCCACTGTATAAGCAGCAAAAGATCAGACTTCAGACTTCTATTTTTAACTCCCAACACAACAGCTACACATTCTGTGGCTGTCTGGAGTTATTTGTGTTTGAAATATGGACAGAAGTAAGGAGATATTAACACAATACACACAAAAATTTCCCTCTTCAGCACCTGTAGAAAATAATTCCAATTGACAAAACTCAAAGGTACTTTGTTAAGTTGCTATCTATTAAATTTTAATAAATTTTCAATGTTCCCTTCTGATTAAAATTGGAACTTTCCATGCTCCTTGGAGTCTATCCTTGTAGGATGGCCAGGATGAATTAAGTTGCATCACAGACTATCAAGAATAAATGTGATTCAACTTAAATACTTGTCACTTTCCATTTGTGTAGTTTAGCCAAAAGAATTAATATGACCTCTCACAATCAAGTCTGTTAGTACCATATGCTTTTCCAGAATCTTGAATGTTAAAGTGTAAATAAAACAATCAGCTCGTTGCTTATTTTCCCTCTGCCATCTCCCTCTCCCTTTCCCCCCACTTCCCCTTCCCTGGAAACAAGTAGAGGTTCATTTACTATTTATAATCAATGCAACTGTCATAGCAAAAAAGTTAAAAAAAATACCTTGTATTCCCCAGCTTATTTGCAGAGCAACAGAACCTGTAATGTAAGAAAACAAAAGCCTGCACAGTTAGTTATTGAATCCATACGTATACAAACATACGTAGACAGACTACTTTCATGACCAGAATATGTGTTATTTGATAATATAATAATAGGCATAAAAGCAAATGAACACTTAGGCATTTTCTTCTACATGCCATGACATTAAATATACATTGTCAGATCCAAAAAATTACCTAGTGTTTTTAGGCTAACAGTGAAAGGCCTCCCTTTTCAAGAGCTGCTGAATGTTTTAGTAATAAAACTGCTTTCATCTTTGTTTTGTAATGTCTCTGAAAATATTACTGTATAACGTAAATATCTTGAATTGCCCCTATCTTACATGGAAAATATTGCCCTCTCTCCAATAAAGATACAAACAAAGCAACAATATATGTCTATGAAGTTTATATTTTTTTCCTGGCCTAGGCAAATCCTAATCAGAGATGAAACCTACTCTGCATAGGATCCTGGAAGAGTAAAGAAGGAAAAAAGGGGTGACGAACTCAAAAAGCAAGGGAAGTGTACTTTTACTACTACAACGAGCTCATTTTACAGTTGCATGTTTAATGAAGTGGGCTTACTTTTATCTTTCTTTTTTTTATGATTTTTCAAGTCTAACTGTGTGACATCAATATATTTTAGTGAAACTGAACTTTCCAAATTTCAGGCAAATATGATGATCATACAAATTCTAAACATAGCATTCATAACTTTTAAGAAAATATTCCCCATAGTTTATAATATTTAATTTCCATTTTCTCATTTTAGAAATAGAAGATTTGTATTTAAAAAAACCCAACCCAATAAAAAGGGATAAAAGTGTTTATTTACTAATGAAAATT
This sequence comes from Neodrepanis coruscans, assembly GCA_013400695.1. NCBI lineage: Eukaryota > Metazoa > Chordata > Aves > Passeriformes > Philepittidae > Neodrepanis > Neodrepanis coruscans. The sequence goes on along the minus strand of VYZS01029011.1, from coordinate 15,331 downwards.
GAGTTGTCTACAGAAAGACTTGCTATGAACTCAAATTAGTGATCATATATTTCTCATATGAAAGACTGATTATCACCATCTAAACCAGTTCCTGATTTGTTTCCCATTACCCAGTAATTTCAAGATATATAGTGATATATAAAATAAAACAGGGAACTAAAGCTACTATACAACAGGATATATGAAATCTACAGAAAAAAAAAGTGTCTTAGTACAGTAAATTCAACATGTATGATTCAACATTTGTATTTCCAGCTCCCTGTGCAAGACAAAAGAAAATATCTTGTTTGCTGAATACACCACAGATACTACAAGCCACAGAAAAGGGAACTATTTTCTAGATCCTAAATAGCAAAATACTGAGCAGTAATTTCACATTTTTAAATAAGATATAATTTTCCATTAAGGAGCAAAAATATCTAGCCATTGTGCCATTTCCAGGCAATTTTAATTTAACAGTATAAATAGCATCTTTTCCAGACTCATGAGTTTTAAACAAGAAAAATAGCAAAGAGAGAATGTAAAGACATTAATGGTATCACAGATTCTAGATGAAAACAGGGTTTGCAGCGTTAATCATAACTTTCCTATAGTTTATGTCCATAGTAAATTTCTTGTTCTTCAAGACACTTGGTATATGAGGCAGGTAGAAAGAATACCAGCAATACATACATAAACATTTGGAAAGGTCTATAGTACTTGCAAGCACTTTGCCATGGATTGTGTTGAGTTGTTTTGACTGCCATCTGCAGAATTATTTTACTCTTCTTTAAAAAGCAGGATTTTAAATGTTGATTATATAACAAGAAAGGAAACACTTCATATCTATATATGAATATAGATGACCTTTAGAGGTCTACATACAGGATGTTTGTCTTTACTGTTGCCTTGCAGCATGATTTTAGATATACTCATACATGTCTCAGTCCTATAAATTATTAGCTGAAACACATTATTTTCAAATGCACACATGTACCCACACAAGCAGCATGTAAGGCTCCTATGATTTACTGCTCAGTCAGTATCTTAATGCATGCAAAAAAAGTATGCATAAAGAGAGCCAGAAAGATTTTCAATGAGCTTTGTAACAAAGTATGGTACACATCAAATGGGAGAGAATGAACCATAAATCTCATAATGTCTATTTTTGTTAGTTATTAAAGTAATTTTCTCATGCAGTCTTGATCAAAAACATACAGGCAAATGAAAGCTTGTGGAAAGAAAAAGCCTCATGTGAGTGATACTTTATTGAACAGTCAGTGGGAAATCACAACTGCACAACATCTGTTTCAACCCTGCAAATAAAATTAATTTAAATTAACTACATAAATAACTTGCTATACACATATCAACATAATCAATAAGCACAGACTCCTCATCACAACTACCATTAAGATTCTTAGTGAAAGATAAGAATAAAGAGATACTTGCAATCAGAAAACATGCTGATTGGAAATAAATTACAGTGGATTTTAAACAGTATTGAAGACATATGCAGCGGAAGTTTACTGCAGTATATGAAAAGCACCAAAATAGGAGGTGAAATTACATCTTCCTTTCCTTATCCCTCATCATTACTCTTCTAAAGAGTGAAACTCAGCTCTTCTCCCTTGCTGGCTTTGTTTATTGCTTGAAACAAATAGACCTAAAGCTACCTTCAGTATAAGGTAGATTCTCTGAAAGAGAAAGCAAACTCTAAAGACTCATCAGCCAATTTTTTATTCAACACTACCACATCATCCCTCTTGAATATGTGTTTTCTTACAACTTTTCATACTATCTTTTCTTGCATACAACTTCTGTATTCACCCTTTTGCTCTTATTTTGCTTCTAAAAGACCTTTGCACATTCTCTAAAAAACGTCTCTGTTGGTTGGGTTTATGATTTTTTTTGTCACTGAAGGCCCAATGTAAGTATCAAATGCCTTTAGGTTTTGATACTCCTTTTTCTGTCTCTTCTTCCCATACACTTCTCTAGCCTCTAGTGAAAAGCTTAACACATGCTCCTACTCTTCCCCATAGGCACTTTTCCTTTCCTTTTCTCTTCTGGTATTTCTTCTGGTATCACTTCTATAATAGATTGTGGACTTACGGTATTCATAAAGAGTATTCAGTAGAAGAAAGACATCATGTGTGGGCAGAAAATTAAAACAGCAAGACCCTCAAATTTCAGGAGATGTGACACTATTCCTATCTTATTGCTAGCTTTTCTCTTTCTGCCTTCTGTTGTCTACCTGTATTTCATCTTTGGTAAGTAAATCAATTTCCACTTTTCTTTTGCTCATGTCAGTTTCTTGTATTACTGCTGATTTTCTTCTCTCTGACCTTCTATCTCCTTCCTGGTCTATATAATGCTATGTTTCTTCTCTACTAACCCATATATTTGTGTTCTGCCAAAGTATAATTCACAACTTCAGTTTTCTGCATATCAGGTTTTACTGGTGTTATTTAATTCACTTCTTTTCCTTAATGGTCATGATGTCTTTAATTTCTTCTCTATCCTGTCCTTCATTAGGACAGTAATGGAGGGTAACAGAGGAAAGGCAATGGTGAAAATGAACCTTTGCTAGCAGTGGTCCTTCATTAACAATAGGGAAAGGGAGCAGCCGTCCACTTCCTTCCCAACCCATGCCAAATTCAAGTTTCCTCAGTTTCCCGTTCCTGTGTAACTGCAAAACAGGAAGACTACTTAAAGTATATGGCTATTCAGAATTGCATATAACTCAGTACTAAGGTAATGACACACATATACGGTTCTTTGGCCATTTGAGTAGCTTTCCCAAAACAGTAGGGCTCACAAAAAGAGCAAAGCTTCATTTAAACAAAGTAGTTTTGCTCTCTAGAAGTTCCCTCAAATGTCAATGGCATGTTCTTTATGAAATCTATATTTTTAAAGTATTTAATTCTGGTTAAATTCCGATTAAAAGTTCTGATTAAATTCTCAGGGAATTCTGATTCTAAGAGAAAATAGGATAGGTTCCTCTAATGATTTCTGCTTGAAAAGACATTGACTTGTGTCATAAACATTTGGCACGAAATCCTTCGTGTGATGACTTCTCGCTCAAGGATGCTAATGGCTTCAGTAGGAAAGATGGTTGAGCATCCTAGGGTACAATTTGGTTCCTACTGTTTTGGTGCTTACTGAGACTCAAGATTACTCTGGAGAAGACACTATATGTAATGCTGAGAAACCAATTATGTTTGAAAAGGATGTGGATGGATAAAAAATAAATAAACAAAAAATTGCACACATATGCAAATAATGATCTTAAGCTAATGTAAATATGTACATACAGGGTTCAACAGTGTAAAAACTGTAGCATGTATGCTAGAACCTATCCATATCATCACTAACATAACATCTTCTAGAAACTACAATGCTCCCAGCAGTTTGAGACAAGCTGTGGCACTGGGTCAAAAAGTGTGAGAGAGAGGTAATGAAGAGAAGTAAATACTTTTAGTAGACTAAATACATCACCACAGTCTTAATGGTGGAGTATGGCCCCTAAAGATCACTTGATGCAAACTAACAACTTTCCCTATATATCAGGGTCCTAAAAATTGAAAACATATTTTGATAGGCTTTTCCCTCAGAGAAAAATTTTGTATTGTAAATCAGTAAAAAAAAAAATTAAATAATTAAATATATACCCTCTCTTGATTTCTGTCAATGTAAAATATAAATATTTTTAAATTGCGCTCATAGAACTTGCATAAGCATATGCACAAAAGAAGACCTGTTACACACATTTGACACCTTTAGATTGATCTCTTCTAGCTAGAATTTTCTGTAATAACAAACTCAAACACATTATACAGTTGTGCATTAAAAAAAACCACAAAAAACAAACAAAAAACCCTCCCATCCTTGTAGCCCACCCCTCTCTATAACCACCAACAAAAAACCCCTATAATTTTAATGAGAGGATTTCTCATTCCAGTGAGGCGCAAGTGTATACCAAAGTTTCTGTTTTGACTCATGACAACTGTGTATACAGAAAGCAACCTACATGTTATTATTAAAAATAAACATGAGAGCAAGGAAGAGAAATAGAACAACAAAATATGAATGCCAGAATTATTTACCTCATTATATCATCTGAGACAAATATAGAATCTTACTCAGTATACTTTATGAAAGTAAATATAATTTCCTTGAAATTTTGTATTAAATTAAAAAGCAAGACAGATACTGCTAAATTCTTATGTCTGTGGGTTAGATTAAAAATTGTCCACCAATTCTGTGTTCAGATTTTGCTGGTCAGCTTTAAATATTTTTGTTTGGCAATAATACATTATTTTTAATAGTAATGCAAGGCAATATGCATAAACGTATTGTACAAATATGCTGTCTCTCTATATATTATTATATATACATGATATGAAAAGTATATAACACAATCTCATTATGCTATTTAGCTTTCTTTTTTTGTTTGTTTGTTTATTTGTTTGTTTTTCTTTTTTTTTTCTAACTTAGTGAACTTTAAGTGAGTGGGAAATCGTAATAAATCACAACTTTTGCTCACTTAGAATTTTGATTCAAACCTCTCTCAAGGATCATCCCTTAAATACACTGTTCAAGACATTGTTTGCCATTAGACATTCGCAAAGTAAGAATCATATAAAAACTTTTTCTACAGTTGTCCCAAACATCTGTAATGTTAATGTTCCATTAACAGCAGCAGCAGAGTGATTTTGCTGCGTGTAATTGAGAAATAACACACTAAGGAAGCATGCAATAGGTAATACATGAGAGGGAACCATGGGGATTCAAACTCATTATGATGTAATAAATATTTATGAGATAAATTTGATATATATTACTTATCACCCTTTTCTTCAATCGGTAAAATCTGACTAGAAAGAGAACTTTCTTTAGGAACACTACACAATCTATTTATGCTAGTGTTATTTTGTGACATATGTATGCCTTAAATAGTACCTCCTAGAATATATGTGAGACATTATTAACATGAGTGTTCAAACAAGTGTGTCAGCCCTTACCAGGGGCTGTTCACGATGTATGCCCTTCTGCTTTTGCACTGCAACTATCCCTCTGCTGCTAATGTTCACTAGTAATGAAAGTCATAAATGAATCATTAAAGAATAATAAGGAATCAAGTTTTCACATGAATTTTCCAACTCTCTGTGTCAATAAACACAAAACCTTAGTACACTGGCTTAAGTGCAGGTACTCAGGTACTGGAGGCAAGCGGCTGCAAGGAAGAATTGAGCAGCAGCTCAATTGAGCAGGTATTCTCATGTGTGCAGGATAAAAAATGTGAGAAGGAAGGAGCAGCAGAGAGCAACTGTTATGAACTAACTGCAACATCCATTCCCCTTCCTTCACTCAGGGGAGATCAGATAGAGGAGCTAGAAATTAAGTTGAGCCTGGGAAGAAGAAAGCAGTGAGGGGAGGGTGTTTTTAGCTTTGTTGTCATTTCCCACTATCCCACTCTTCTTAATAGACTATAGGTTACATTAATTTTCACAAAGTTTTTAGTCTGTGCTGCCCTTGGAAGTAATTGGCAAATGACCTCCCTGTCCTTATCCTAATCCAAGAGCTTTCCCCTCTTAATTTTAACCCTAGCCTATTGAGAAGGGGAGGTGAGAGTGGCTGGTTTGGCATCTGCCACTTTATATAGATTTCATCAATACATCTTCCAGAGAAACAACATAGAACTGGGAGAGCTTTTAAGTGTCACTTTCCTATCAAATCTTAACTGCTGTTTTGGTAAAAATTTCCTAGATGGTCATATTTCATGCTTAAATGGCTCTGTCAGAAAAGGAGAAAAAGATGTCACCATGTTGCAGCTTTCAATTAGGTCACATCTATAGAAAAACAAAATTATGTCCTTCTTTTGATAAGAGAAAGCAATTTAAACTGTAATGAATAAGCCATTACATTCTCGAGAAAGATTTTGAAGAACATCTGCACAACTGTACAACTTGCTTTTTGATCCAAAAGGGAATTTTTTACTCCCACACTTCCAAATCACACCCTTTGAAATATATATATATATGTGGGCTGAAAGGTATGATGCTGGAGAATTTTTCAGGATATCATTTTTGCTTAAAGCATGAAATGCTGTATTGAAAAAGATATAAGAGCTTTAAAAGTAAACAAACGTTATGAGGTGGGGTTTTTGTTTTCTGTTTGCAGGGGAATATTCTCCTGTTTTGGTTTTGGTTTTTTTTTTCCTTTTTTCCGACATGTTTATTGGTGGATGGGGTGGGAGTGGGAGCAGAGGGTGTGGGGGAGGGCATCAGAGCAGCAGGAGCGGCAGGAGCGGTGTCGCTGGAGCACCTAAGCCTCAGAGAGAACCACGGCTCCTGCTGCTGGTGACTCCGGATGGCAGTGGGTGCAGGGCTGCCACTGGGACAAGCCCTCCACCCTGCTGCCACTGGATCTGCCATCACCAGCCTGTATCATCGCATCTGGTTCCCACTGGCCGCTTGCCATGCTGCTGGGCTTCTAGGCTGCATCCAGGCTGCCACCCTGAGCCAGAGGTGGATGGCCACTGCTCAACCTGTTTCTGCTGCTGGGCCGTGGGGCCCCACCATGGCTCCAGGCTGCGTGGCCACCTTGTGGAGCCCAGGCTGGGGCAGAACCACCTGGCCTATTCCATGGTGGCATGGTGCTGGCCCTGGTGGGTACTTGGTGCCATGACATGTTGGTGGAGGCGGCAGTGGTGATGTTGCTCAAGTCTGTGGGCCCTGGTGCCACGAGTGGGTGAGGCGACTCCTTGCCTGCATGGCTCATGGGCACGCGGAGAATTACTGGGAATATTCCACCATGCAGAGGCTAATGGCGGGGACTGCAAATGGAAATAGAAGACCCTTTATAACAGCAGCATGTGCGATCTGCTCTTTTTTTGGATCTGATGGCTGAGGGTGGGTGTGGGTGGGGGGCTCAGGGTGGCAGTGGCAGTGAGTGGGACTACACCTGGTGCAACCTGTTTGTCCTGGTGGAAGCAAAACAGCAGCAGCAGCATGTTCCATCCATTGGCTCCTGGTTCCTTTTCTCCATCTATCTTCACCAGTCCAACTCCTCTCAGCTTGGAACACGTGTATGGCCCCCTACAGCACCATAGCCATTACTGCAGTCAAGGACATATGTGAAAGGGGGGGGGGGGGGGGGTTTTTTTTT
>VYZS01029005.1:0-22237 GCA_013400695.1 Neodrepanis coruscans | reverse complement strand
AAGAAGGCTTTGCAGAGGGATCTGGACAGGTTGCATCAATAGGCCAAGGCCAACACTATGAGGTTCAGCAAGGCCAAGTGCCAGAAACTGAGTCACAACAATCCCATGAAGAGCCATAGGCTACAGGAAGACTGACCAGAAAGCAACCCAATGGAAAAGGATCTGAATATGAGCCAGCAGGGTGCTCAGGTGGCCAAGGCAGCCCATGGAAACCTGGCTTCTATTAAGAATAGTGTGGCCAGTAGAACCATGGCAGTCATCATCCCCTCTGTACTCAGCACTGGTGAGGACCCACCTCAAATTATTCTGTTCAATTTTGGCCGCTTAACTACAACAAAAACATTGAGGTGCTGAAGCATGTCCAGTGAATATCAATGGATCTGGTGAAGGGCCTGGAGCACAGACAGGAGCAGCTGAAGGAGCTGGAGTTGTTTAGCCTGGAGAAGAAGAGACTCAGGGGAGACCTTATCATTCTCTACAACTACCTGAAAGGAGGTTGTATCCAGGTGGGGGTTGGTTTCATCTCCCAGATCAGAAGAAATTGGACAAGAGGAAATGACCTCAAGTTTCCTGTGGGGGAGTGTGTGTAGACTGGATATCGGGGAAAATTTCTTCACCAAAAGGATTGTCAAGCATTGGAACATGTTGCCCAGGAAAGTGGTTGAGTCAGCATCCCTGAAGGCATTTAAAACATATATAGATGTGGGGCTTACGGACATGGTTTAGTAGCAGTTAGCAGTTTAGTAGCAATTCACAGTTAAACTCTATGATCTTAAAGGCTGTTACCAACCTAAATGATTCTATAATTTTGTGATCATAATTTTTCCAGTTGTCCCCTTCTATACCTCTCAAATCAATTTGTTATCTTCCACTAATAACTACTTTCACTCGTGTATTCATATTACAGAAAATTAAAGGAGTTTGTCTCCTTTCATGATCTGGCCTTATTTCTGCAAATATGGGTTTTGGAATGCAGCGCTTATCTAAGAAATCTTGTAGAAATTGTTCCTTTGCTAATTAACACAAGTCAGACAGATAGGAAAACACTAATAGACTGCACGCAAAGCCTTTACANNGCTTTTTTTCTTATTTTAATTGTAGAGACACAGAACATAATCCTGTGAACATCTGAAATTGATGGCACTTATTAACAAACTGAACACTAGGCAATCTCCTAATTCCTTACATTTTATGCTGCCAGTATTTTTTTGTTTTGTTTTGCTTTTTAAGCAGCTGTCTCTAAAGACTCATAGGCATGAGCAGCTCTAGAAAAGATCCTCTCTTCCAATACTTGGCTTCGTAATTTAAAAGATGCAGCAAGCATCGTCTCCCTACAGACATTCACTAAGGCAAATGGGAAGACTCCTGTGAGTCATGGTATAGTATAGGCTAAGACAGCCATTCTTCCTTTACTTCTTTCATAAATTTTACAGTCAGAAATGTAGTTGCCATATGCACAGTATGCGGGTTACATTCAGATTTGTATCACGTATACCTACAAAGGGCAAAACCACAAACTCACCACAATTGTCTGCATATGAAATTTTTTAAATTTTGCAATGTTTGTTTGTGTACAATGCCAAAATAAGTTCTCAGAAATGGAAATTCATGGAAGAGTGATTGTCACATCACTGTAGAATAATCTTCCATTGAAACTCTTAATTGTTAAGCAACACATTCCTATTTTTACTCTCTGTGTTAGCATTTCAAGGCTCTGTTCCCCTTTGTCTCTCTTTGTGTATGTTTTCAAATCAGTAATTCTTAGCGTTTATTTCCACTGCAGAGTAAATCTGCCAGTTCTGATGCAATGAAAAGCAACTTCCAAAAGAAATCTGTTAATACCAGAGAGCTGTAAAATTTTACAAGGCTGCAGACACATTTACTTTAGCTTGTCTATCGAAGCACGTATTATCACAAAGGCTTGAGCACAAACCCTTCTTCACCTTCAGATGGTCATGACATATACAAGTAGCCTTTTTAAAAGCAGTCAGCAAGTGAATCTAGAAGCTGTTTTTTGGCAAATCAAACAAAACATTATGGAAAACTAGTTTAAAGTAACAAAAAAAGCCTACATGCTTACTAAGCTTATTAGTCTTATAATTAATTACAGCCTATGTTAAATAGGCTTTCCTTAGAGTTATGGCAATATAAATTATTCAGTTAGAATTTCTGTAGAAAATATCATTGGAGATGGTTTGCTCACTCTAAGGTTTTCAAAAAGGCCAATCCTGCCCAAAGCAGAGCCCACTTTTTATATGCAGTGATGGATACTATTGCTGACCTGAGACATGAAGTCCTTCTTCTGTCTCAAAGCAGTTTTCCAGCAGATAAATTCAACAAGGCCCAAGTAGGTCATTTCCTTTGACTGAAGCAGAACCACTGCAGCATTCCTTGCAGCAGAGTATACAGCAAGTACCTTTTCTATCTATCCTTCCTTAATTTCCAGACATACTACACAGCTACACATCTACTCTCAGAACTGACAATTATTTTCCAATGTTCATACAGAAAGCTATTACAGGACCAATCATATTTGTATATTGTCTCTCTCCCACTAACATTACAGTGACTTATACTATTTTGAAAGCAATATCCTTCTGCCATTTAGCCAGAATGTCTTTTCCATTTGTTATGACTAGAAAATAATCACAACTATCATGTTTCTGAGACTGAAGGTGCCTAATCAATGCGTAACAGACCTTCTGCAACAGATTATAGTTACATATTGAAATCACTAATCAGAAATTTACTTTATGTTATATATATCCTTAGGCTAGTATTGCTTTTATTTTTGCTTTATTGAAATATGTGTAAAGGTAATATTTACTATTGTAAAAAAATGTTCTTTCAGAAGAGGCTTAAACCATTCCTGGTACTAAACCGCTGGAATAATCATAATGCATTAGTACTTCCAATAACAAATGAACTTGATATAAGATTTCATACCTAAGAACCCAAGGTCTAATTTTCAAAAATTGAAAGAAATACCTCAGAATGCACAAGGTTTACTGTGACTGAAGAACTAATCAGGAACCCAAATCTCCTCATGTGTGCCTAACTTTAAAACAACCCTAACATATTTTTCATCAAAATTGCCATAAACATATGCTGCAGTAAACAAGTCTTCACCAGAATGGAAAATATAAAATGTGCCCCTTCACAACCAAGACAAACACCTGACATAACAGAGCAATCAAATGCATGGATCCTGTGCATGCACACAATGCAAGGCACCAAATACTTGGATAAAACTATGTAGGGCAAAGTGAACAGGCCTTCCAGTGATGCCTGAGGGGGTTTCCTTATATTTGGGGGGATTTAATTTAGGTGCATAGTTTGCATAGTCTCTCTCTTGTGAGGCCTGTTTCTGGATGTTTGCATTTTTTCTTATGGATAAGAAGGTAGCAAGATGAAGCATAGGCCTAGAAATCCTGGACCTACTTCAAAAGGAGGGGCAGATCCTGGGAGGGCATAGGGCTTAGGGAATAATGGGGGGGCTTTAGGGACACAAGTGTTAGGAGAACTTTGGTTGGATAGGAGGTTTGGTAGCTAGGAGAGTTATAAACATAGAGAAATTTTTGTTCTTACCCTCTGGATCATGAGACATTGCCAGTAAAGCTGTTCTTTCCCTTCACCTCTATTAATCTGTTTTGTGGGGTTTAGTCCTTATTCTGTTTTTAGGCAATGCCAGTACCAGAAAAACTCATATATGAAACCAAGTAAAAGACAGGACATGAAGTTAATGGAAGAACAGTTTCCACAAAAACATCTCTTTTTCAGAGACATCCCAAATACTTTGAAATGATAAGCTTGGGGACTAAAGCTTATAGCTCTGCCAGATACTAAAAATCATGGACCTAACAATGACGCATTATTATTTCACTCACAACTCTCCCTAGATAACTTCTCCATGTTGCACAGGTAATAATTATCCGTCTCTTCATCCCACAGAGCTTATAAATTGAATACCTCCAGCCTTGTTAGCTTCTACTGTCTCACAGGTAAAAAAAATCCCTACCATTGTTTCTCAAACTGTATATTAAACAAACATAATTAAATTAAACAGAGCAATTATTTTCAATATGTAGTGGTTTATTCCAGTTTTGAAGAGATGGTTGTGCACCCAGGAAGTGGCTTATTTTTCCTATATCACTTGCTCATAAAACCCAAATGCACACGCACACATATTTATCCAACCATATATAATAGAGACTTAAAAATATGTTTGCATATTATAAGGTATGCATGTACACATATATTTATATATTTTTAATATATACACATGTAAAACTTCTTAATACATGTTCATAAAAACCTTGCCTTACAAAATCATTAAAAGATTTTCAAAGCTTACATTATTACACTTTAGAAACACATAACTGGTTTAAAGAAAAGAATCATTTAAAAAAGGATAATAATCATTAAAAAAAATAGAACTGTGAATAATAACTGCCTCAACTCATTGTATTGGGTTTGTGTGGCCAGGTTTTGGTATCAGGGGGAGAGCTACAGGGGATACTTCTGTGAGAAGCTGCTAGAAGCTCCCCCATGTCCTGCAGAGACAATGCCAGCCAGCTCCAGGACAGATCCACCACTGGCCAAGGCCAGGCCAATCAGAGATGGTGGTAATGCATCTATTTAAAAAGGAAAAAATAAAAGGTAATGAGGTAATGCACAAATGTAACTGTGCTCAGAGAAAAAAAGGAGTGAAAATATGTGAGAGGAATAACTATGAACACATCAAGGTTCGTGCAGAAGTAGTGCAAGGAGGTGCTCCAGGTGCTAGAGCTGAGGTTCCCCTGCAGCCTGCCGTGAAGACTATGGTGGTGAGGCAGGTTGTGCCCCTGCAGCCTATGGAGGTCCAAGGGAGTGCAGAGATCCAACTGCAGCCCATGGAGGAGATCCACATCAGAGCAGGTGGATGCCTGAAGGAGGCTGTGACTTCTTGGGGAGTCCATGTTGGAGCAGGCGCATGGCAGGGACCTGCAGACCCACAGAGAGAGGAGCATATGCTGGAGTAGGTTTCCTGGTGGGACCCGTGACCCTGTGGAGGACCTAGACTGGAGCAGGCTACTCCTGAAGGACACCACCCTGTGAAAACGGACCCGTGCTGGACAAGTTCATGAAGAACTGTAGCCCAGGGAGGGACTCACAGTGGAGAAGTTCATGGAGGACTATCTCCCGTAGGATGGAACTCATACTGGAGCAGGGGAAGGACTCCTCTCTCTGAGCAGCAGCAGAAACAACTTGTGATGAACTGACCGTAACCTCCATTCCCCATTTTCCTGTGATACTGGGAAAGAAGGTAGAAACCAAGATGGAAGGTGGGGTGGGGAGAATGTGTTTTTAAGACTTGTTTTACTTCTCACTACCCTCCTCTGATTTTGACTGGCAATAAATTAAATTAATTTTCCTAAGCGGAGTCTGCTTTGCCCGTGACAGTAACTGGTTAGTGATTTTTCCCTATCTTTATAACTCTTATAATTCATGAGCTTTTTCTTGTATTTACTCTCCCCTGTCCAGTTATGGAGAGGAATGAGAGTGGCTTTGTTGGGTATCTGGCAATCGGACAGGGTCAACCCACCACACTCATCCATTCCCCTTACACTGGGGGAGGACTCCATATCCTTAGAATATTCTTGATACGGATTTGTCTCACATATTTTAAGCCTCCAGAGACCCACACACCCTACAGTTTTTCCAAGTATTTAACTGTGTCATGTATAAAGAGTTTTTGTGTTCTCAGTGTTCTCGTATTCTCAGTGTTATGAAGTATACTGATTATTTTTGTTCCATTTGTTATAATTTGGAAAACAGAACAATAATTGTTCACAGTCATCTTTCCTAAACTGGAAGACAAAGTTTTTTTTGCAATATTATCAACATACATACCTCTCAATCTTTCTATTCAGTACTAAGAAACACTCTTTTGTCCTTCTAATATCTGGTGCTGGTTATTGTTTGTCTCCTCTGGACGTTGTTCAGTTCATCTATTTTTTTCTTTAAGCTTAATGCCCAAGACCAGACAAAACATTTTTGTGATATCCCACTCACTGAAATAAAGCTCAGTAGCAACTCCCATGTGTTGCAGATGACATCCCTGTCTGCACATCCTAGGCTATTTGCTCTTTTTTTATGCAAAAGAACCACATCATTAATTAATTAATTTCCATTTGTGTTCTTTTCTAACACCCAGATATATTTATACATTACTGCTGCCTACACACTGATTTCCTATTTTGTATATAAACACTTGATTCCTCATTTCTAAGTTGTAGTAGTTAGCATTTGTCTTTATTGATCTTCATCTTATTGACTGAAAAACATTACTCCAATTTATCACTCTTTTTGATCTGACACTAAGTGATTAGTACTCTTAGAACCTCCCTGCTATGCACAATACTATAAAAATATTTTCTATTGCAAAGGCACTTTTTACCATTCTCTAGTTGTATCTTATTATACATGTGGATCAAATGGAATATACAGTCCTCTAGATTTAATGCATTTTGTGATCACAGTTGAGTTAATGGAACATACAATTTCTAAATATGGTACATATACTAAACATCTTATCAAAAGTAGTCATCCAGCACTGGAAAGAGAACTGACATTAAATACTTTAAAATCAAAGACAATTCAGTAAAAAAAGAAAAAAGTTTGTAAAGGAGAAAAAAGATAACTCAGCACAGATTATTGCAAAGAAAAGAAATGGCTCTACAACACGGAAACATACTGTAAATCAAAAACTGACATGTAATCCCTGATTTAGATGAATCAAAGGGTATGTTAAAAGAGTTTTGAACTGCACAGGGCAAGGATGAAGAACAGGTAAGTAGATCAAATAACAAAAGAATACATATAAATACCCCAAAATGCTGTCTTCCCAGAGAGTGCAGTATACTGCAATAAACATTCTTCCACTCTAAATCCTATGCAATACTTACAGTAAATGATAGCATTTTTGGCTCAAATCACCATTCAACTATGATTCATTTATCTTTACTAAATCTCTGCAAGGTGTCTACAGTTTGTATCACTTTACAAATGGATTGACAGACAGTGTGCTTTGTCCAGTCTCACACAATGACTGTAGTAGGATGAAACTATTTCAAACCCCAACCCTCTTCATCATCTATAATATCATCCTTTCCCTACACTTTTCCAAGTATTTTCTGAAGACCGGCACTAACAACACCACCTACAGCACAATATTCTGTTTTCAAGATATGCCCTCAGTTGTGCCACTAGGTATGCAAACAATCCACTTCTTTTGGAAAAAAATACACACAATGTATTTATAGGCGGATAAGTAGTATCAAAAATAAATGCATATTCTGTCAGTTTTACAATGCATAAGCCAAATGGATACCAAATGCCCCAGTTCATATTCACAGCAAAACATAATTCAATTAACAGTAGAATTAATTACTTAATTCACATCCACACTGATCTTTTCAGTCACCTTCAAATCTTTTCCCCAGTAGCAAATTTGTTTACTTGCTAAATCAGAGAAGAGGAGGATTGAAGGGTTTCTACGTTAAGCACTTCAAAATGACTATAAACGATGCATTCTGTAACCACAGAACAAAACAGTTCTGGAACTAACAATTCAAGCATTTCACAAGTTAAGAAGTAAAAAATTTGCTCCACCATGGGGAGCTATAAAGCAGTTAATACATAGAAATACATGAATACAGGAAAATCTATCAGTATGAATAAGCAGTAAGCAAACTAACAAACAGTTTTCTAGGAAACTCAGATCCTTCATTTGATGGATCATTGATTCCTAATACTTCTCCGTAACTTAGCACTTACTAATAAATGAGCAGTAAAGCCCCATCTATTACTGTTAGAACTGGATACTGTTAAAATAGGCTGACACATGTTTACACCTACACAAGCACATGGATTTTTCCACTGCTACCACGCACTGAGCAGGGTGCAGTGATCAGCTGCTGCTTGGAAAGGAACTGATACTGCAGCGCAGTGCAGCAAACAAAAGCTGTCACTGTCATGTTTTGAAGCTGTTGCTTCTGAGAGTAAGGATGAATTGAGATACACTACACCTCTCTCTCAAACCCAGTCTGGGATTCTGAGAAATTCTCCTATCTCTCTTGATTGGAAAAATATATAAATAAATAATAAGAAGAAATGTGTGCAGAGTCTAACCAGTAAAATACCATTTCTGCCTACATGCTGAGAACATAACAGACTCCTTCCAGAAGAATGTTTCTTCCTATTAATTTACCCTTGGAAACTTAGACCAAGGAAGGCACTGCTATTTCTCAGTGCAGAACTGACACTAACTTAGAGAGATTTCCAGTTTTGAGAATACCTGAGATTTCAATATTACTCCCATTTTGAAACAAAACTTCAAAACAAAGCTACTATTTTACAAACAAGAAGTAGGAGCTACATACAAATTGGAAAACTGAGAAGAACAGCATGGTTTAAACAAGATTAGCACTTTGACTTGAAGATCAACTTCAAGTCATCCGTTAGTGTAAAAAGGATATAGTTTTTACATATGTTGTAGGTTGAAGCANTCCTGCCCCGCGTGCAGGCCAACTGGCGACTCCAGCGACAGCGGCACGGACTGAGGACCGCATCTTTCCATCAGCAGTGGTATTCCTTCCTGGGGAAAGGGGGGTGGGCGGTCGCGGTTTTTCTAATTGTCCCAGTGCCTTTTCAGGAGCCCGGCAGAAACCTAGCGCTACCCTAGAGCTCTCCTAATCGGCCGTGGGACCCAGAAGAGCTGAGGTCGCCTTTTTTTTCTGATTTTCCCAGTGCCTTTTCGGGAGCCCCAGGAGAGGACCTGGCGCTACCCTAGAGTTTTCCCATTCGGCCGTGGGACCCAGAAGGGCTAAATTTGTCTGTTTTTGCACTTTATTGTCGGTTTTCTGTGTGTGTAAAATAAATCTTGTTATTTGTTTGTTTCTTTTTTTTGGGGGGTGTGTTGCTTCTGTTGGGTCTCTCTTACCAGTTTCTTCTTTGCACAAGAGTATAATCAATTATATATTTCAAGAAAGTATACAGTATTCTACTCATCTCTTAAGATTCAATAATGCTTGACACGCTAAGAGTCTTAGTTAATAATTTTTTCCTGATCCAGAATAAGTAATTCAGTATACTATAATTAAGGGGGTGGGGGGGAGGCAGCACTATTTAAAGAACCTGTCAAAAAGTCATATATTGCCTCTTACTCCCCAAAAACACTGACCCCCAAGTCATGACACTTTACTTTTACAGAAGATAAAATTGTTCTAAGTGAAGGCTTAGTCTACCTCATGACTTTTTAGCTCTGCTCATTTTCTCTACCACTATGTATCTACAATAACTTAAGGTTGAAAAATCAAATTTTAATGCACTCTAATATGCACGTATCTCTGGCTGCACCACTAGAGACTCCACTGACCCACTGTTCACCCTTAAATTCAGGGAAATGCCATTCATCTAGTGCTATCCTGACTCTTTGCCATCCTATATTAGGGCTCTTAAACAGAGCTATCAAATGATTTAACAAAACCAAAAAAAAATGTCCATCTTACATAGGGGGCATCAAGAGATAAGCAAGCTGTGCTGCTGCATCTGAAACTACAGTTTTTACCTAGTGCTCTTTCCATTTCCACACATCTAAAAACAGCAAGAAAACTTCTGGTAGTCAGTGCTATTGCAGATTACCTACAAGCACATGCATCAAATCCTGATTCAGTAACAACAGATTGCACCTCTGCCATCCCCAAATATTCATTTCCTTCATTCCTTCAGCAGCACTGATTTCCATTCCACCCTTTTTCATACTGCACTTTTATCACTGACCTTGGTTCCTCTCTTTTGCATACCTTAATCCATGTCCTGTCAACCACCCGCACATTGCTGCTCTCACTTGCCATGCCCCTTTCAGAAGGATTTCAGTATTCCTTGCTGTTCCCACCTTCTACATCATGTTTCTTGGGGTGTGGATAGTGCTTATGGGCAGCTCTTACACTTGGGTTCTGTAAGAAATAAGCTACTGCCATAAATTAAAACTAGACAGCTAATTGCACAGTGAAGAGCTCATATTTGGATGGAATGGTGAGGTAGACCATGACACCTGGAGCAAACTATCCAAGATGTCTTGGAAACAAAAAACTGGCTTTCTGAACCAGTGGAACAGGTCTTTTTCTTGAAGATGTAGATCCAACCTCACCAAAATCAATGTGGCTTACTCTACACAAAATCACTTTTAAAATAAATTGTAGCCCAGTAACGACAACTTCTGTCAGTCCTAGTTAAAGGCCGACAAGCTGTGCCTTGAACTGTGAGCTTCCAGAAGGTGGCAAACACATGAAAATAAAACCAAACAGGTCCCAGGAGAGAAGAGGTGAGGACTCCCACCATGAAACCATCACAGTCCACCTAGCAAACACACCAGCATAGTGATTGCACAAGAGTACTCACTGTGGGCGACGTCGAACATCAACTTGAGGACCCAAAAAGAGCCTGGAAGGATCAGCACAGAACCAGAGAAAGGACACTAGGGTGCCTTTTTTTCTAAAAACGTCTTTGTAAATATTTTAAGGATGTTATTAATGATTTTGTCCTCACCTCTGCAAGCTTATTAGAAGACTAAAATAAAAAAGGTTATAGCTCCTTCCAAAGCTTGACACTCATCAATTCTAAGTTTGAATTTCCTGCAACCCTGATGTTCTAACATCAGAAATTGCTTGATTCTCCATTGTCTTACATTTTTGTCATATAGACATGCCAGGGACAAAAATTACTTTCAATCATAGTACTACACACGTTCTCACATAGATGACCATGGAAAGTGGCAGGCAATGGATAATTGGCTCTATAGTGACTACCAATTACAAATGAGGACATTTACTTGTATTAAGCCAGCAGGCAGGTTAGATCTAGATTTATCAGTACATATGCCTCTTCTGTATACTATAAAACACATGAGCCAGCTCATAAGTGATAGGCAAAATGCTACCAAGTCTGTTGACTCTGGGTTGCAGAACTTCAGAAGAAGCAATTTTACCTTCTACAGTGCAAATGATTTCCATGTCTACTTAACTCTTTTTTCCTTTTTTTTTTCCCCATTAACATACTGAATATATTCTCTTGATTGCAAAGCTCTGTCACCAACACTGATTCAGAATATACAGTAAATTGCTTACAGAGGCAGATGGGGTAAAGTGTTTCTCTATGTAAACCTTAAAAATTAAGGGGCTTCATAAGACCATTTCATGAATATACACAAACTACAAAAGTTCAGAGTTTTTCACAGATGGGATTCTGGCTTGGACTCTTCATTGATATTAAAATGAACATTAACCAACAGAAATTACTTCCCTTCGTGAGCAGGGTTTTCCTGGCAGTCATAGATTATTGTTGAAGGCTGAAGTCACTGCCAGAGAAAGCAGCTGTACCATGCCAGTGTTGTGCTCAATTTTATCATTTTTATTTCATTGTGTTGCTTGTTTTCACACTTCTAAAGGTGTCTTTCTATGCCAGTTACTTTCATATAAAAAGTCTAACTGTGATCAAAATGTTGAGGCAATATCTTCATGAATTGCTCACAATGGACATAGCTTGACATTTGATGCATTTTAGAGGTTGCATCACAACCAAGTGAATATGTTTTGGGACTTGGCTTCCTATTCAACTTCCTCTATGTGATAAGAGAACACAAGAGCAGGAAATGCAGGGAAAAAAAAGATTCAAGAAAAAAAGATCTCCTCCCCAACAAATGCTGAATTTAAAGAGAAAGACCCTTATCCTGGAGAAAGGCACAAACTACAAATTTCAAAAATTGACCTTCTCATTTATCATTCATCTTAAAATTTTTAGATACTGAAAGCAAGAATAGTTTTAAAAATTGCTGCTATTAACACTAGAGAAAACACATTTTCCATCATACAAAGAGATATATTCTTATGTGGATTAGAAATGTTAAGGAGAGATAGCATGTTGAGGTTCATGGTGATACACAAGAAAACATTACCCAGGTCATTATATGAATAACATAGTCCAGAAATACCTGAGGAATATTTTCTAATAAAGAAAATACATATTCTCCGTCCACAATCACAAGCAATATAAAAGGCAGACACCAGAATATGTGCCAAGTGCTACAAAAAAACTTACGAGTTCTGCAATTTATCACATTAAAAACAACATATGCTTTACACAGTATCAAGAAACTGACTTTACCTTACACTTGTAACATATTTATTACACTTTGGTCCAATAACCCATCTGTGATCCTCCTAATGCTCTAACTACTAGAGTATTCTACCACAGTGCTTCATAAATTTGCCTTTTTAAAATAAATTTATAACTCAGAAAGATTACTCAAACTCTCATTTCAAGGAGAAAAAAAAAGGTCCTGTGAAACAAAAATGAAGGGGGAGAAGCTTTTTGGTAAGCATTTTGGCTAGAATATACTGAATTAAAAAAAAAATAATGAAAAATATGAAAACAAACATGCTCCATATATATGTTCCATATGGGTATATATACATACATATATAATATTGCTGCACACACTTAAATTGGTAAGAGATTAGATAAAAAAACTGAGCTAAATTATACTGTAAAAACAGAATCCACATAATAACTTTTGATTAAAAGACTAACTGTAAATTTACCCCTGTATTTTCCTCCTTTTGTTACCCATTTGTGTTTCCATGGTTACTCAATTTTAGAAATCTCTCAGTCTTACTGGAATATGAACAAAGATAATATTCCTTTATCCATACGTTTTCAACCAGGCTAGACTTCTAAGTGTACAAAAGAATTTTCTCTTTTATTTTTTTAATTATTATTTAAATTCTACATTAGCCATACATATAAGCAAAGCAAACAAGCGGAAAAGAATGTCAAAGAAATATTGTAATTAAAACTGAGTTTGAACTTTAATTCTAATCCTAAATTTAAGTAATAACATTCTCAATTTCTTTTTAATGAATGTGTTTATTTATTGAAGGTGTCTTTGTTGGTTTCCAGCACTGACATTTAAAAGGGAAGGAAAGGAAGAGAGAAGTGATTTATGTTTGATATAAGCATGGCTTTGCAGTTTACAGAAAGAAGTCCAAGCAACTACTCTTGATTGAAACTTCATGCAAGAGGCAAGTTATTATTTTAATTCTGTTGCTAAATAGATCAATATAAAAGATTTTTTCAAGTTCTTAGCTGAAATCTGTCTGTTGTAGCATGCACTAACATACAAAGCTCTTAGCAAATTTGGGTTGTCATGATACAGATCCATAGATAGACTCTTTTTTTTCTGAGACACCATTTTCAAAGCATTACCCATTAAAAAAATTTCTTTCCATGCTGAAGGGTAGTAGGAATAAACAAGCGTACAGAATCACTGCTTTAAGTAGCTAAAAGACCAGGGTTAAGTGCTTCCTCCTTTTCTTTCCCAAAGGTATCATAAACAAATGAGTGCATTTATTTTTACATTATTTTGCAGTCACTAGAAAATACTTTTTAATTCTAGTGTTCCAATGTAAGCCATCTACATTTTCCTTTTAAAGACAGTTTATTTACAACTCCAGTGACTGCCACAATCTCTGAAATGTGATGAAGAACAGTTTTTATATCAGCCAGTTCCCTCGGGACAATAGAATGCATCTCATTGGATCCCATGGACTTAGACATGTTCAAGGTGGATTCAGATGTGATCTTCCTCTACAACAGGAAGAATTTCATTCCCTTGGTCCATGCCCTGAGACTCAGATGTTTGGGAGATGTGAAAAGAGAGATTACCATCAAAAATTGACACTAAAAGAAAAATAATACAAATGCTCTTCAGTTCTATCCTCTGTCTACAAAATAACTGTACATATTACTCATACTGCTAAAAAAATGAGAATTGGTATCTCTTCAGCTACATGAGGCTTAGATATCAAATACTGAATAAAATTACCAAGAAGGTACACAAAACCTCAGTGTCAAGCATCCCAAATAACCCAATAAAGGTCTGCTTTGCTAACTCAATTAGCAGATAAACTTTTATCACCACCTTATCACCAGATTCAATTTGCAGTGCTTATTCACTCTCATTCTAGTCCACAAAACTTTTAATATATTTGCATAAAAACATAACATAATCATACAAGCTCAAAATCCCAGTGAATGAAATGTGTTAGGATTTTTTCAACCTGAATCTGACCATCTTATGTCAAGCTTATGTCCTAACACGTAAGAAAAAAACAATTCTTACAGAAAGCAGAAATATCTGACTGAATCAAATCTGACTGATACTTTGAGGACTGAGGTTTTCTTAGTTGGTTGATTTGGTTTGGGTTTTTTAACTCTCTTCTGCCAATGACTTGTTTGCATTTCAATTAAAAAAGAAACTTGAAATTTTATTTCATTAGTTTGCTTAAGAGATGTCAGTGCTGAAAGCTCTTTATGAATCAGGATGCTCAAGTCTCCAGCAAACTATTACATCACTGTGAGAGGCCAGAGAGTTCAGCAGCTTCCAAAGCAGCACCACTCTTTCAGGGGATGTATCTCTGAGGCCTTTCAGAGTAACTTCTTTCAGCACTATCAGCTGACAAAATATAAAATGAAATTAAGACTCTACAGTACTCTGTGGAGGTTCCTATGTAGCATAAGTCTCCCATCACTGTGGTGGTTGAACCAAGGGGCACCGTCGCCTCCAGAGGTGCAGGAACTGACACGCATCACACGCAATGCACTGTCCTGCCTCTCACTCTGAAAACTGCCTACAAACATACACCAGGAACAAAGGAAAGAGGAGAAGGAAAGATGATGATCACTTACCCCAGCTACTGGACAAAATCAGTTCTGGTTCACTTAACAGGATGTCAGTGCCCAGGCACTAGTTGGAGGCTGCTGGGGGTCTGTGACGAGAGGCTGGGATTACCCTGGGCTAGACATGGCCAGTTCCAGAAGCTCCAACCCACCCACCAGAGGGCACAGCTGAGCACCTTCGCCATAGTGGCACTACCTCTGGGAAAATATATTTAATAAAGGGCAAAACCATAAGAGATCAGTGAAAAGAGATTAAAAAAAACACGAGAAACAGCTCTGCAGACACTGAAGTCGATGAATAAGGAGGCTGAGGAGGTGCTCTAGGCAGCGGAGCAGATTTCCATGCAATGCCTGGGAAGGACCTCCAGCCCAGGGAGAGGACCACAGTGGAACAGATATCCACACTGCAGTCCATGTAGGACCCCCAGGGCAGAGCAGCTGGGTATTCCTTAAGGCACTGTGACCCACAGAGAGCCCATGCTGGAATCTGTTTATTCTGAAAGACTGTAGACTACGGGAAGGACCCATGGTGGAGCAAGGGAGAAGCATGAGGAAGGAACTTGAACTTTAGTGTTCACTTTCTAATTAAAAAAGGTTTATATCTTTCTTTTAAAAAATCTCATGTTGTGTATGACTTCAAAATCTACAGGAAAAATACACTAGACAAGAGAAAAACTACATAATGGAAAATATGTGAAATCTCCAAGTAACCTATTGGACTAGCTGCCCAGAATTGGCTTTTTACCAGACAGGAAGTAAGGAAGGAATTAGAGGCTCTTGCAAAATGAATTTGGTGGAAGAAGCTTATAGCACAGGAAAGGAAGAAAGCAAGAGCCATCACCAATGGGAAAGGAAAAAGGATTTTTCTTCCACACTTATCATTGACTAGACAAGGGAAAATACATTAAAACTAGTTAATGAAAAATGTAATAAGGTCAGCTACAATTCCAACAGGGTAAAAAAAGGAGTAAATTTCAAGAAACCAGAAGCTTACCATAAACTTCAAGAGGTCCCTCTAGGAAAATCACATCAAGTAATTCATATTAAAAAAACAAAAAAAAGATATAATTCAGTTTCATGTAATAAATGCTCTTATGGGAAGGGTGAGGCTGGCCTTCAGGCTTTTTTAAAAATGTTCTTGGTATTTTAGAAGGTCTGAGGGCAGAGATGTGTTAATGACAGCTTCATTTTTCCAATAATTAACTCTCTAGTTTGCTATCATTAAAATAATTTTCATTTTAAATCACTTAGAGGGAGCTAATGAAACATTTTATTCCTAAGGAATAGGTTTTGAGGGCAGATATTTTTTAACAGCGTAGTTATCGAAACAGTAAGCTACAATGGCTATTAAAACAAACAACTAAGTCTACAAATTCAGAAGAAAAATACTGCGGTTTCTGCAGACTCATATTTAAACATCAGTGACATCATGAATTTCAAGATCTCATTAAAAATCTATTCTTCAAAATGCTTTGCAAGCATCTCTCTTCTGCATCTGGACCTCTGTTCTTGTCCTTTTCCGTATGTCTAAGATACATTGAAGTACCAGTATGGATGTTTTGCTTATTCTATTATGTTCAAAAAACGAGTCTATCAATGACAACCCTACACTATAAAACAGTGGGCAAACAAAATATTCATCCTTTTGCAAGATAAGTTTTGCTTTGTTTGTTCTAAAGTAAAAATGAGGGGAGAAAAAAGAGCATATCTCAATTAGATGGGAATAGTTCCAAACCCATGCATTTAAAATATATCTCGGTATAGTTCAATAATGAGCAGAAAATTACATATAATAAAATACAAGAAAGCACTGACTTTACCATTGTTGACTTCAGAGTAGAAGCTTTTTAAAGGTTATTTGAGCCCAAGTATTAATACAGCCTGATCTAAAAGAGATGAAAGAGTATCTCAGCAAGGACATTTCGAAGAATTGCAGTCCTTTGTGCTTATTCTACTTGGTCTGTAACTCAGCTTTAGACTAGCAGAAATAAACAATGCTTTATAGAGAAATAGTAGCTCAAAAATCACTTTTTTATAAGGATAAGTTTCTCTCCATGTTATTATTCTTCTGAATTACTAAACCCACCATAAAACTCATTTTGTCATATTAGTGATTATTGCATTTTTCTGCATAGTAAGTCTTATCAAGCTATTTACTTTTTTATTTTATGTTTTCATTTTGTTCATCAAATTTCAGCCATTTTTAACAGGTGAAATTTTAAAACAAACTAAAATATATTATTCAATTATAACTGATATTTTCTAATTCTTTTATACACAGAAACTCCTTATTAACATCTGACTCAAGGTGATAGTGTTCCTTTGCAGCTTTACTAACCAGTGATTCCCAACAGCTCTTGATCTGCTCTACAACAAAACAGACTAGATGTGACTGTAAACTTAACGTTTCTGTATTCTCACTATTTGCTGTACTTTTTAACAAGATACGTCAGGTTGCTAATCATGTGTTGACTGGTGAAACTTAGTTAATAAAAACTATGTGTGAGAGAGCCAAAAACAGCCCTGTTTTCAGTCAAAGTTATTGATATTTCATCCCGAGATCATTTTATCCATATATGACTTTTTTTCCCCATGTAGAGAAACCCCAGTATTTCATGACAAGTATGACAGGTAAGTACATAATTCATTTAAAATCAAAGCATGTTTATAACTGTCTAATTTAGACATCAAAGCCTGTGCTTTGTTTACTGTAACATGCATGTTTGCTACCTGAAGTGTTACCAGAAGGCGGCAAGTCCTAACTCAAAGAAATAAGATTGCTGACAAAAAACAGTTTTGAAACATAAGAATTTCCTTAGTTTACCCAAAATGAGCAGCCTTAGTATTTACAAAGAAATATAAAGTCTTATTATTTTCACTTGCTTTAACATTTGCTTGGGCCTCAAGAAAAATACTAAACTATGTTAAATATCTCTCTAATAGTAGCAGGTTTTCTCATTAACACACAATTTCTTCTCATTGACTTTGAGATAGAACAAAGTTCTAAGTAAAATGTCCTAATTATTAAAATTATGCAAAGATAGCTTCCATTTATGAAAATTAAATCATTTACTAACTTGTATATAGTTAATGAAGCATAATAAATATTAAACTAATGACATTGTATGTCCACAGAAGATAATACACCAAAGTAATTCACAGCCATCATTTGTTACAAAGACAAGTCTAAATTTTCACAAGCATAGTCAACTCTCTAAGTAGATATGGGAGATTTATTACTATTATCATTATTGTTGTTTCTGCTGGTGGGTGTTGTTCACAAATTTTTAATTCTGTTGCACAGCAATATTTTGGGCACCCTATGAATAGCTAGCAGTATGAAAGGAAAACTGTAAGTCTAATAAAATTTATTATAAAGTTAGATAACAAAATCACATCAAAAGATCTGTTTACAGAAGATGATGAACAAAATGAGAATGTTTGCAGAAAACATATTAAGAGAGCTTTTAATTTTCTTCTCAGTCTTTTGGGGAATCTAAGGCGTTTTCAGCTGAAAATAATAATGTGTTTTATCTATGTTGGACATTATTTTACACACAGCAGAAACTGTCACCTATCTACCCACAAATTAGGTATTTCAGTGCAAAGTCAAACACTAAAATGTATGCCTCTCCTTTTCCCCTCCTCCAGCAAGAATCACACTTTGGACTGTCAGGAGAAACAGAGATATTCTGCCACTTAGGGAAGCAGATCCCTTGTCTTTGATATCTGTCAAAGGGCACAAAAATTCTGCACCAGGTAGGAAACTAAATACCCACCCTAACTCCAAGACGCTTTGTTTCTGCCAGTACAGAAAGTGGATCTTTGTTCCTTGTGAGGAAAGAGAAGCCATGTCCTCCAAGAACCTACACCCTTCCTACAAGCCAGAGGCCAGTGTGCAGCTCAGGCAGCATCACTGCAGCCCTCTCTGCCTCCAAAAAGCCCAGCTGCAGCCCCGTCCCAGAAGCAGAGGAGATGCAGCTGCCAGACTGGAAGGGACTGGTTTGCAGCAGCCAGGAGCTGGACTCCTCATGGCACACCAGAAGCCTCCTCCAGCACTTGGAGTAATCACATCACGCAATTCCTAGTCAGTGAAATGTTAATGTTTGTGGGGGCAAATTCATGACAGTCTCACAAGTTTAATCAAGTTGAGCCAGTCCTATAGTTCTGATCTCAGAAATGTCACTTCTTTTCCGATTCAGGTTATGAGACCAGTCATGTAGCTCATGTTAGTATACTAATGTTCCTCCATGTTCATGGTATCCAAATAGTCATATAACAGGAAGAATCAAAAAACCTTCTCTTTTCCCATAGGTCATTACACATCAAGCAAAATTAAGATGTATCCTTACAAAGAAAGGTTTTCAGAATGTATAAAACTGAAGAGAACAAAATGCAAGAAAAACATCTTAGTAAGAAGCTGACTAAAGAAATACTTAGAAATATGCTTTCTGGTTATATATGTTTAAAATATGCATATAAATGTAATCTTTTATAAATTATTGCATATATATGTGATTTTCCGACTATTGTTTATCTAGTCCAAAAAATTTTCTGGAATTCTGACATTTTATGAAAAGTTTCTGTTACATGGATTTCTTTTTTTTTTCAATTTTTTTTTTTTAATAGTTAATCAAGTTTCCTCTCCCCAGATATTCTGTTTATTATATGGAAAGATATCTTGTCAGGAATTATTGCGCAAAATCTTCCTTCAAATCACCCAGTGGCAGACTGAGCATCACTCCTTTGACAATCATGTCTACCAATCTAGAAAGGAACCTTACTACAACATCTAGTTATTAAAACAGAATCAATGCCAAATTAGTTTGCCTAAATCCTGAAAGATACATAAGTACATGTACCTGCACACATATATTCATATAGACACATATATTCATTCATATAAATGCACTCCCTTCTAATACACAGAATCAGATCAGACATCTCTAAATACTACAGAGATCTCTGCTTTAGATTGTTCAAACCAGCCAGAAAAAGAGAAAATTAATGAAATTCCCTCATGTTCAGTGAAATTTGTGTACAAGTTCTAGAATCCCCTTAATACAACCAAGGGGACCTTAGTCCAACAAATGTGTTATACTACTGCCTGTGAGTACCAAAATTGTGTTTTATATACATTCCACTGATGTCTATGACTGAAAAGATACTGCTGTGTCTGAGAGACAAATTTTGTACTCAGAAACTAAATAATCTACTGAATTCAACATAGATTTCTAGCAGAATATTTGTGTTCTTGTATGTTTGTTCCCTTCTCTTTTCTTGAGAAAGAGAATAAAACGGATGAAACAGTTGAAATAAGTAGATCCCAGACAAATTATTTCCTCAATAGTAAAGCTTCCTTCATGCATGGTAGTCTTTGTCTCTTAGGAGCAGATTGTGAAATCTGTGATTTACACAGACTGCCAGGTTTTCTACAGCATGAAAAATCTGCTGGATGCAGCAGATCCATGATGGGATGCAGCCAGGAAGTGTTTTTTGTCCCAAGCTCAGAGAATAGAAGGCCTAAACAAGTAAATGCTTTTACTTGTCACAGTCAGGAACAACATCCAGCCATAACACAACTAGAGAGATAGCCAGAGAATACTGTGCTCCAGCTATTTCTCTGGCATCTCCTTTACAGGAGTAGTAGTGGAGAAGGAGGACTAGCACTACTATTTCTCTACAGCCACTAGAAAAGCTAAAACAGGGGACTATCCTGTGTGTATCATCTCCCCTGAATGGGAGATATTGAACTGGGGACTTTCATTCTCGCTGCTAATTCTGGGACTGACAGAAACAGGACAAAATGTCCTATGTGATACATTCCAGTTTTCTTTTGCAGTACAGACATGAGCACTTCAGAATGGAGAATGAGAGTCATCTCACATAGATATACAGTGGCAACCTCCTGAGCTAGGAAATATGAATGCCACTTTCTGACATCCATCACATAAAGTCAGGTCACCTCTGCCAGAAAAGAAGAAGTAAGTCAAAAAGCCATAAAAAATTACCTGTTCCAAAATCATACAAGCCCAAAAATGACCTTTTTGGCACCTTCAGTCACTGGACCATGTCCAGAATAAAACAAGTAAGTTTTTACAGTAATGCAACAACTTCTGAAAGCCTTTCTAAGACTCTCTTTTTTTCTCATAATCAAAATTCTCATTACGCTCTGCCCCTTCCATGACGATATTTATTTTTTCAGCAAAGCTGTCAACAGTTACAAGATGTTCTATTCTTGCCTCAACAGCAAATATATTCACTTATTAATCAAAGAGAACAGTCTCCTTAGCATTCTGCTTTTTAGATCTACTGATTCGTGAACCAAAAAGATAAGGAGGGGGGAAAAAAACTTCCAAGGAAGCTGTCAGAAGCCAGAAAGCAAGGGGTCACAAAACTGCTCAATAGGTTGCACTAATACTCTGAAAGTTTCCTGTTTGATACGTGTGGATATGGTTTCCTCAGACTGAATTCCCTTTGATCTCTAAAAAAAAAAACTTACTCAGAATATCACTTCTTCTGATGCAGAAATGTCAGGAGGAGTAGGAGAGGCAGGAGGAGTAAAACTGACTCATCTTGAGAGTCAGATTCAACAAACTCTAGACATATTATCTATCAGGAAGACTATAATCAAATATATGAACAATAGAACAGTGCCACATGGATGATGAACGAAGAATCAGAACAAGGCTGAATGAAAGGTCACTAAAAGCATCAGTGTATGGTACTAAGAAAGGTCACTTTGATGTGATTAGAGATGATACAGTTAATATAGCTTTCCATCTCTTACAGTTAAATGAGATGCTAAGACTAAAGTAGATTTTCAATACAAGAAAAGTAAAAAGGGAAGTTACTAAAAATTTTTATTTATATTCCCAAAGAAAGGAGGGAAAGAAGGGGTAGGAGGAATGCAGAAAGTTTACTAGCCAGGAAAAAAAAAAAAAAAAGAAGTAAAACATGTTGGCCATACCACACCACAACAGGACTCTGTTTACTGTAACAGTGCTACAGAGAAAATTAGAATGCTAAAAATCACATTTAAAGTAATTTTAAAAATTTTAAAGGTCTTGGAGATCCCTCAAGATCAGGGCACAATTTATTTTTAAACTATGTAATGCCTAGTAGCTTCATATTCAGTCAGAATAGACTGGTGTAACACAGACACACAAAAGAAGTTTGAAAAGCCATCAGGGTTCTCTAACCAGGGACACCTTCAAAGAATACTTTGCTTTTCTGAACCCAGGAGATATTTGCACATATTTGCAGGCTGAGGGCGGGCTTTAACTCCACTTTTCAAAACACAGACTAGCTGAGGGAGCAGCCAGTCCTTGCCAAGGCTGCCTGGCAGGCTGAGGGCAGGCTTTAACTCCATTAGGCTTCCAGTATTTAAGGCTTATGTCTTTTAGGGAGTGCAGCAACCCGGAGTACAGCAAACAGGAGTAGGCGAACAGGGTCATAG
>VYZS01029002.1:39481-53476 GCA_013400695.1 Neodrepanis coruscans | reverse complement strand
AGGTCATTCTGAAGGGTGGCTCATTATCAATCTTAACAATAACCTTAGAACTATCTCCGGTTCAGCATGGTTTCCAAAATTCTGTGAAGTTAACAGGGCCAGAGAGACTGAGAATTTGAGCAGCACAGCACTTGAATGGCCGTTCATAAACTGAAAGCTAGTCTCTTCCATGTCAGAGCTGAATAGATTTGATAGGGACAGTATGAGCAACCTTGCACCCATACAGACCTTGGTCCTCCCATATTACCACTGGTCCCTGCCAGGCTGGTTCTCAGAACCGAGGCCACAGCTGAGATAACCAAAGCGAAACCTTCAGCCTCACAACTGTTTGTCTCAGTTCTTCTCCAGATCAGTACAAAAAAATT
This sequence comes from Neodrepanis coruscans, assembly GCA_013400695.1. NCBI lineage: Eukaryota > Metazoa > Chordata > Aves > Passeriformes > Philepittidae > Neodrepanis > Neodrepanis coruscans. Next base: position 53,111 of record VYZS01029002.1, on the reverse strand, counting down.
AGAGCCAGAAAGAAAATTACTTTCTAATTTTACAGTCTATGAGATACCATTACACTAAAGTGTTTGTTCTCTTGTTTTTTTCTCTATCTCAATATTCAACTTAATTTCTGAGCTACACTCAGATTCTCAGTTTTACATACTGGAACTGTTTTCCACTGCAAAATAAAAGCCATCACACAAAGCATTGAGACAACTAACCTGGAAGTCAAAGATTTCACCTAAGACAGGAAAGTAAGAAAATGGCTGTATTGATAATGACAAATACAATTTGAATTAGATTAAATGAAAGGAAGCATCTAGTACCTAAAAGCCAATCTCCTGCTGCTTAGGGTTCTTATGTTAGAGATGAGACCTGCAAGTCTGAATCAAGCAGGAGAGAGCTGAACTTGCCCCTTCTACTTGTCCTTTGACTGTCCAAACTCAAAAAAAAACTACTGCAGTAGCAAGGAGAAGCTGGTTTTTCTCACCTTTATCACACTCTGCTCGAAGAGGAATTCAATCCTGAAAAAGGGCACAACTCGGGTCTAAGAAACTTTTTTTCAAGGTGTTGCATTGCTTACAAAAATTTATAGTTTAAACAGAATTTAATTGTCCAGTAAGAGCACATTTTCCCAGAAGATTCTTGGCCCACTCTCCCTGTACCTGTTTTGTCTTTGATCATGTCCCGTGTTTGTTTTCAGTCGCAGCACAACACAGAGTTCATAATCTGATACCTTTTTGTCATAGCTGACACTAACACTGCCTTAGTGGCAGAAAGGGAAGACTAGGGCTGTCAGTCTGCCACCTTTCTTGAACGCTGAAGTCATGCTTTTTTTTTCCATTTCCTTAAAGATAAATTCTCTGTTGCCATGGTACCACTAATGCAGTATTTTGAGACAGAGATAGAAGATAACTGTGTATCATCACAGTGACACATCTATCAACTGCCATCATCTCAAAAAGGGTGAATAAGAATGCCAATGCAGACTTTTAAAGGCACCCTTTTATTTTTCTCTCTCACATACAAGTCACTGTCCTTAAAGTTCATGCCTTGGCTTTATTACAGAGAAGGTCAGAATTTGTCTCACAGCAATCAGTGCCTAGAGTGATTTTTTAATTCCTTTTCTTCTTCCTATGCTACATGACACCAGCTGAGATGCAGACTCACAAGAGAACAACATCTACTTGTTCAGAAAATGCCAGCCCTATGTTAAACCATGCAGTGACTGCTTTGCAATTATTGCTCGTACAGTGATTTCTTCCTGAACTAACAAAGTATCTATTATTGAGAAAAATACAGATTCATCTCAACAGTAAGAGAAATAAAAAGGGATACTCTGATGGTGTGTCTCATATACCACCTTCAGCTCATCAGGTGTGATCCTAATAGCCTTGTAGCTTTGGAGTTTTTCCTGTCTCTGCTAGAATTACTTTTAAAAGCTTTTACTAACTTAGCAAGTCAAGGCCTTGTAATTGCCACAATGTCATTTCCCTCCTTGACTGTGCATACAAGAACACCCAATCAGGTCCCTTCCAAAATTTCAAAGAAGGCTCTGCACACCACTAGTGCAATTTTGTTATGTCAGTAAATTCAAGGAACAGTCATAGTGAGAGATGTCCATGTCCCAGTACAGTCCCTGACTTTGAGTTCAGATCAATGAACAGACAATAACAGACACAACGACTTTCAGCACACACCACTTCTACGGTGGCATTTACGGTGGTAACATGATGACATTTTTCATCCCTCAAGTGGTACAAAAGGAGAATAATGTAATGAAATAAAAACTTGTATAACCTGAATTTACCAAGGCTTCTGCAATCAAAAAAGGTAGCAGAGAGCAACAGTGGCAGAAGGTTAAACTAGAAGGATCTCTGGTATAGGAGGATGTCATGAATTAAACAGTGAGCACAGAGTCCTCTAGCAAATAAAATAAAGTGCTTTACATTTGACAGAGTTGCTATTTCTCTTATTTGAGGGGATAACAAAGAATAAGTTGTCTCCACTTAGAACTGAAGTGCTCTCACCTCTTCAAAGAGGAATCTAATTGGGATCTTTATGCTCTTATGTACTTACTTTTCTCATCCACAAAATTTCCTTCCTAGTTTCACGAATTTGACCCAAGGCACAGTGACTCACCACAGCAAAAGGCTGGACAGCAGCTTTGGTTTTTTTTCAAAGACCTAAATAAACCCTACTCCATCAATTGACCAAGGACGATGCAACAGCAAACCTCTTGCTGAAGGCTGTGCGTTGCCTTGGCAACCTGTCTGATCTCCATTGCTCCAGGGACTGGAAATGTGCTGCCAACAGGAGATTTTAGCTAATCAAACCAAATCCCTTAATACTTAGACAATTTCCCATCTGCAGAGAGCAGGCCAGGTGCCCATGGAAAGCAGGGCACCCTCTGAACACAGTCCTGTCTCCTCCTTGACCTCTTGTTTGTTGGCTCCTTGTAGGCCACAGATATCTCCAGACAGGTTCTGAAGGAAATAAAGGGGTGGCAAGAAGCCACAATGTGCTCACTGTCTGCACAGCAGCTCATGCCTGCGCTCAGTACATGGCTGGCAGAATGCAGAGAGGATGGGCAGCAGAACACTTGCTACCTGCAGGCAGCAGGACACTCACAGGGGCCATGCCTTGCCCCCCTGCCTGGACTTTGAAAGAAAAATAGTTTCCAATATTGGCATCACATACTCCCTACAGTCCCAGCATTACTTGTTTTGAGCCTCTCAAGCCACTCTGTCCCTTTTTCAGGTACCACTAAACACATCCAGGTAACAGCAGTGGAAAACTGCTGACAGAAAAGAAAAAGTGGGACACACATGTATCTCTTGACCTTCCTAGATCAGAGACTGCTATTAAACTGCAGTTCAGAACATCTGCTTTATTCTAAAACTTCTAAGTGGCAATGCTAAAAGGGCAGCTTTAGTGGCTAATTTTGCCCTGAAAGCACAACCCATAATTGATTTTTTTTTTAAGTAGAATCCAGACCAGCCTTTATACAGTTCCACTAAAGGTTTCCAACCCCTGCATTTAAGCCCAGCCACAAAGACAGATGATCAGCCTGGCATTTAGCAAACCAAAAAGCCACAAAATGAGGCAATGCTAGGGAGGAAAGGAAGATTCTACAGGCATGATGCTGCTGAGACAAGAAATTCTGTGTGGTGGTGATGAGATTCATATTCATGAAAAGCCACCAGTTACCATCTAGCAACTGTCAGAGCTACATCATCTAGGATGGCCTTTCCATGCAATTGCAAAAGGAAATTGGGTTTTTGAGCAGCAGACTCGTTCTTCTTCTCCTGCCGAATCATTCTTTACTCCATCTCAGAGGACTCTAATCCACCACTCTCCGAACATAAAAGCCACAGGAGCTACAACGAGTTTCATTCCACACAGGTTGTTTGATGCCAGATTAAGTCCTGGTAGTGCCACAATTGATGCAAGGGATTCCTTAGATATTTTTGCCCTGGTAGAGAGGATATCTGCAGAAGATATTCTGCCTCACCATGCAGCTTTTGGGACCTAGGATAGCTATCAGTCTCAGGCTCCAGCTCTTGAGGAACAGGATGGAGGAACTGTTGGTATTTAACAGGAGGCCCTGAAGTGGAAGGCTGTTGCTCATAAAGCAGGGTGTGGTTTCAAAGAGTGTATTGTGGAAAATTTCTAGGTCTCTAGTATTGACCAAGTGACTTACACCCTGGGAAAATATGTTCTAACAATAACTAAAGCCATTAAAGCAAATGTTTAGGGTGCAAAATGTCAGTGGTTTCTAGAGTCATGTATTTAACACGTACTGCCACCTTTTGCCATATCACCAAGAATATTTCTCTACCCACATTAGTATAACAAAACAGTTAACCAGTTAGTAGGTCTGCAAGGAGAAAGGCATGAACTGAAGTCATTGCTTAGCTAATCCAGGGCTCAGTGACAAGGGAAAGACAGGTCCTGCAGGCATAAGGAAGAGGGAACCAGAGTTGGTTTTAAATTGCCAGGAAACCAGCTGACTGTGTGCTTCCCCAGTTTATTTTTTCCTATATCAAGCCTTCTTCTTTTCCAGCCACTATTCAGTCTTGCTTAATCTCACTTCAGCAAAAAACTAAAAAGTTCAGCTGTACTGAATCAAAGATGAGCCCTGGTGCTTATGTCCAAAATATCTGCCTCTACAGGCTGTAGAACATCAAAAGCAGAGTGGTCACTGATCTAATGGGAAGCAGGAATGATCTCAGAGAAAACAAATGTTGATGATGTAAGTCACCCTCCATAATTCCTTTGTAAAAGCAAGGTGCAGGGCAGGATCCCAGCACTACAAAACCTGTAAGAAGAGCCTTCTCCAGATGAAAGTGACTGCTTCCAGTCTCTCAGAGGATCCATTTGTGTTAACAAGTTTCAAAGCCTCTACCCAGAATTTCTTTCAAGCAAAAGCTGTGACGTCCAACTGTTCTCAGGGATAAATGGAGAGCCAGGCCACTTCAGAGCCAGAAGAAGAGAAGGGGGGAGGCAGAGAGAGGCGAGTGTTAGCCAAAACAGATGTAATGGAGACAGACTGAAATAGATTCCACGTACTTTAAGGGCTTCTGCAATGCTGATGCTCCAGTCCAGCCCATGTGAGCAAAAATCTACACACACATCCTGCAAAACTCTTGACATAAAGGACAATAAGAAAAATGTGCAGCATTATTCCTGGGATGTTTTCAGACACACTGAGCTAAGCTGTGGAGTCTACTTACCACTTTATTTGGATCCCTTCAGCTGTTTTCTCCCACAGCTACATTGCACTCCTTTTATTTTATTTTAACCTACCTCAGTCAAAAATATCTGCAAGCATCCATGGCTTCCCTTGCACAGTGATCAGATATGCCCTTTGCTTAACAGGAATGCAAATGCTTTGTAATTTTGTTACTCATTATGGATCTAGAATTATAGTCTTACTACTGCTTTACAATAAAATCTGAAAGGATAGTGGGAAACAGAACAATGTAAAAGTAGAAAAGAGAACACTAACTCCTGTTTTATTCCTCACAATTTCCAAGACCTTTGTATTTCAAGAAAACCAAAGCAGCATGCAAATCCAAGCAACAAGTGAGAGTCACACAGGATTTGCTTTTCAAACTTTGTCACCAAAGTAACAAACTAGGAAAGCTATCTTCTCCCCAAGAAATAGCCCCAGAGCATTCCAAACACGAGACTCACCTAATCACACTTATATAAAGCAGCAAAACGGATCAAATCAGCAAGGAAATCTCTTAAGAACAATTTTCTCACAAGTAACACATTACAAAGCTTTCTTCCTGGGACAGGTTGCTAAATCCTTGGACTCTGCGGTGTTCAGAGGAGCTGGGCAAAGCTGAAGAGAGACTGAAAAGTGGGAGTGGTGCTGGTGCTCTTGCCCTTTTCTCTGCATGTGCTTGTTGATTTAACATCCCCAGGAAAAAGGAACCCTGCTGGTTGGTAAACATGTGACAGCCACCAAAGGAATGCTACCCAGGGCAAAAAGATAACGCTGCCTCTGTCACTTCCAATTGTGTTTATTTAAAAATTACTACCTCACCTGTAGCTTTCCTACTACTCTCACCTTGTGAGTGCTAGGTCTTCATTCAAACAAATATCTTGTTGACAAATTTGCCTCGGAAAAAAAATTGCCATTCACTCATCAGGAAATTGCAAGTGATTTTCACTCCGTTACAGAGATATCATTTATTACTTGGTTTAAATTTACACTCTGGTCCTAAATATTTTGGATTCACTTTAAAGATGTATTTTTTCCATCAGATTCCCACAGATTTGCAGTGAAAAAGTAAAGTAAGGATCACAGTAGGCATTCATTCTAAAACATGTTTTGTCTCTAGGAAGCACCCTACTCCTTGCATTTGCCATGCCTCAGCCAGTCATTACTTCCCCAAATTACTGCTCACCATCCAGCCAGGCCTTGCTCCATCACTGCAAGTTCCCAGGCTGGAAGAGCAAAGCTTTGCCAGCAGCTCTGTGCTTGCTGATGGATTTTGTGTACACAGAGGCAACAGCTGTTCTTAGAGCAAAAGGTGTAAGCATAGCACTGATCCTAATACATAACAGGCCATAGACCTTCTACACACCCATGAATAGCTGGAGATTTCATGTTGGAAACTGGCTCTTAACAAGTCACATTTAATGGCAAAAAAAGGAAAAAACAACGGTAGAGAATAGACTGCAAGTGGGTTTTCTATTTTTTAACCATAATGACAATTTAAGGAAGGCTCTGTGATACTTACTATGAGATCACACGCTCTTTTCACCATCCATACAAGTGGTGTTTTGAATGTGCATTTGGGTGTAATTTTGAATCCCAGTAGAAGAGCTATTTTTCCCCAGCATTAAGGGCAAATCCATTCCCACTGTTTCTGCCTGCAAGAGGTCTCTCTGCTGTGAAACTAAAGCTCCTCCCAGCAATTTATTAATTAGTGCAAAAAATTGTTTCCAGCTTCTAGAATACCTGGTGTTCCTCAAAAAACAGCATGAAAAGGCTGTAAAATAAAAATCACACATCTGAACCCAGCTACTCATAATGTTCAAAATATAAGAGAACATGGGGAAGATGGATAGAAAATGGGGGAAAGAAGGGAGTGCACAGAGCTGGCTGCTTACAGCCGAAAGGACTTCTGGCCCCACAGCCTGCAGCAATTTATAAGTTGGCTCTAATCTGCTCTTAGCAGTATCTTGCTGCTCTAAGGCAAACTGCTCCCTGAGGCAATTTTCTGCAGGTGTTCCTAATGCAACTCTTTTTTCTGACCCCCAAAAAGGTGTTCTGATGATCTTGTTTATAAAAGCTGCTGCCTAACAGATCCCTGAAGAGTAGCCCAGACTGGCATCTTCAAAATAAAAGCTGCTTAGAAAGAGCTCAAAAAGGGGGAAAAAAGAAGTCATTGAGCAGACATCAAGCCCCTTGACTTACATAAGTCTTGCAGCAGCAGAATCCTCATAGACTGGGCAACTGAAGAGGATGCCTGGTTCACTGGGATGAGGGATGGCTATGCAGGATGGGCAGAGCCCTGGTGAAAAGACACTGCTGGTGGCATGAACCTTTAAGCAGGACTCCTTCCAAGATGCACAGCCTCTGCCCCATCTCTGTGATGCCAACATCAGGCATGGATGGCTGAGCGATCATGCTGACAGGGCTTATGAGGTCCCAGAGCAGGAGGCAGTGGCCGTGGAACTGTGCTAAAAATATGCAAGAGCACAACAGAGCAACAAGGGAAACACTAAGTCTGGTTATGTCAGACTAGTCACTGAAGCCAACTGATTGAGCAACTTTCATCCATTGCCCAGGAGACTTACCTCATCTGCTAAGCCAGTGGGAAATTTCCCTGCTGTTTTAGAAGCAAGCACCTATCCCTTGAAGATTTGCAGGAATGGGTTACTTGGAAGGGTTAGGGTTAGGAGTTGGGCACTCAGGTCTATATATATACATATACTTAGTTCTAATGTTGCATGATTGAAAATAAATGTCCAAGTAGCAGCTCCAGAAAGGAGGTCTTGATATAAGTTCCTAAAGAGAAAATAAGGTCTCAGTTTACCCAGGAAAATCATCTCCCTTGGAGCCACTGCCACTGAGTTACTGTTGCACTCGAGAAGTTGCTTACCCCAAACTTCTTCCCAATTATAGTTGTTATTCCCTTACTTTTGAAGTCTTCCCTTGAGACTTTCACTGTAACCCCTAACATTTTTCTGTGGAAATACGATGCTTACTCACTTTCATTTAAATTTCTTCAGAATTCATGGGGACCATCATATTTATAGGGGAAAATGGGAGACCATATAAGTTATCCACTTTGATTCCCATGCACTCAGCAGCTTTCCTTCATCTCCCACATTAAGGTCTTACTCCAAACATTACTTTTGAATCCACCATTTACGGTTGCAATGGATAAAAAGTAATTCAGAAATAATAGCTCAATAATGTTATGTTAATAAACTCTCATCCTTGTCAGCTTAACACTGCCCTTTTTCAGGTTGTTTTTTCCAGAACTGTTGTGCTAAGAGAGCTAGAGTACAATTGGCAGAAATTCAAATGCATTGTCAAATGTAGTCAGTTTCTGTTATTATTTGTCAACCACCAGCTAAATTGTAGATATATTCTCTTTATGTCCCTCTAAATGTCAAGCTGGTATTTTTAAAACTCAGACAATGTATTTCACATAAACCTTTACACCATTACTTTAAAGATCAAACATACTTTCACCTGGGAGCCACAGCATGGCTGTTCCCCCAGCAACGGGATATGCTTCCAGCTTGGCCAAGCAGCAAGATCCCATTCAGGCTTCTGCTGCCAAACTGGTGCCTGGCAGTCCATGGTCTTCGTCAAAACTCCACCTTTGCCATGAAGTGCCTCTGAGAGAACCCTTCATAAACTGATTTCCAATTCTTCGCTTTTAAGGTGTACCATGGGCCCATCTCTCAGAAACGGGGTGAGAGGGTGTTTCATCTAAGCTTCTTCATTGATCTCTTTTGTTGTTCATTGATGTTTTTAATTTAAAGTTACACAAAGTCCTCACTGCCTTCACCTACCACACACATCCTCCTCCCCAGACAGTGGCTCACCACACTGAGCCAAACCAAGAAGAATTGTTCAGACTCACTCTGCCCTCATATGAATAATAAACTCTCTTCTCAAGAGGTGAGGGAAAGGGACGATCAAGGCTTTGCAAATCCTGGGAAGAGAAGGGAGCCAGGGATCCCAGAGGGCTTCTCAGAGTCCTGCTCCTGCCGCCAGCCGTTCCTGCTGCCTTCACAGTCCCTCACCCATCCCCATGCCCTGCATCCCCTCATACCTTCCTGGAGAGCAAAGGATGGACAGGGATCCCAGCAGCGTGGGCTTCCTGGGCCTGGATGAGAGATCAACCCTGGCACGGCCAGGTTATGCCAAGAAAAAGAGGCTCTACACTGCTGTGGCTGATTCCATTCCCTCACAGAGCAGCAGCCATGGGATACTTGCCACCTACTTGATACTTAACATGGACCACTCCCTTTGTAGTTCATTGCAAAACAATTATCACTGCACACAGCATTTGCTGAAGATAAACTTGGTTGAACAAAGCCATTACAGTGCAGGAAAAGTCGGACAGCAATAAAACTTCACACAAGCAGCAACGACTTACGCTTTCACTTTGTTCATTACATTAAGCCTTCCTCAACATTGCCAATACCTGCAAAAATAAATACATCTTCCACTTCTTGGACTTAAAGTCAAATTATTCTACATCTTCTGCCCCAAGCCTTATTCAAAAAAAATCAAAGACAAAAGAGCAAAATACTTACAACAGGGTCAGATCTCTAAGTCAAATGCACTAAAACTAGAACAGCTTATGAAAAGACTGCAGGGCAGTCTGACCAAGGTATGAATATGTGAATGAAACATCTCTGGTATGTCTTGCTGAACTTACCCAGTGTATTCCACTACTCTACTCCAGTGGGCTAACGGAGTACAGCAGTAGGCTACACTGGAAGGAATGTGCCCATGCCAGATAAGCATGAACTCAAAAATATTTGCTTAAGTCATATTCCCCTCCTGTTTCCTGACAGGTAAAGGTGACAAGGTCCTGAACTCAAGAGGAAGAAACTGTCTTAGCAGAAGCAGTGTTTTAATTAAACACGTGATTGGACTCCACAGAATTTTCTTACAAAAATTTCTACAAAGCAGCACAGACCAACTGCCTTGTTTACCCAAAGCCACACTTGAAAATTCACTGAAATGAGTCTGTGAGCCATTAGCCACAAACAAAATGGTACATTTCAGCTGTAGTCCAAAATATCAACAAAATCTATGTGTCCACTAAGCCTGTAGTAAAGAAATTTGATCTGGTTTACTTAGTATACAAAGAGAGAAAGTGTGTCTGTAGATTTTTAAGTAAGCAGTAATTTGATCAAACCATTTCCCTCTGGCTATTCCAGTATGTGCTGCTTGATGGCCAGGCTCACTACACTCTTGTGTTCCTGCACACTTCACAGATGGGTTTTCAGATCCAATACTGACGTCCACCCCAAGCTTGGACCCCGGGGATCGCTTATTCCAGTCAAACAGTTCCCCAATAATTTAATAGCATCTGAAGTGGAACTGAACTGTCCAGTTCACAGGAATTTTCAGAAGTTTCAGGGGAACCCCAAGGTCCCTGTTGCAACCTGTGTTTATTCTACTGGGACAGTGGTGGTGGGAAAATGGAAAAGCTGGAGCAGCAATCAGTTTAGTGGGGTGCCCAGCAATTACAAGCCAGAAGGCAAATCAACCCCTAAAAACAAAGCAAGCAGACAGGTCAACTCAAACTCAAGGTCAGGTAGATTTCCAAGGAAAAAATGTATGTACACAGGGATGGTTAAGGTCTACTTAGAGACCTGAAAATCAGTTGCAAGGATTTTCTCTTTCTAATTAAAGCCAGGTGATTTTTAAAAAAATATTAAAAAAAAAAAGAAAACCATTACAATTGCAGATGAGATGAAGGAAGGCTGGAAAGCTCCATGAAAAAAAATACCAAATTTTGATCAAAAATCAAGAAGCACTTGATCAGAGTTCTTCACTTTTCAGCTGAGTCCACAAATTACTTTGGAAACATCAAAATAAATAGAGAGTTTGTGGGTTAGACAAGTCCATCTTGCAAGCAAGAGTATGGACAAGAGCAGATATAAACTCTAAAAATGCAAGCAGAGTCACAGGCAATGGCTCTGTCCAGAGAAGGAACTAAAACACAAATACAGTGTCAGCACTTAGGCTAAAACAATGTGGCTGGACAGATGAGACAGACCTGGAATACCAGCAAAAGCAAACACTCCACCATGGAAAGTCATATGAGAGGTAGAGAGGGAAATACTCACCCTGACAGACATTTTGACAGAGATGAGGAGACAGAATCAGATATCCCAATAAAGGAAAAAAAGAAAGAAGAACCAGAGAACTACAACCTGTGCATGGATTGAGAACACTGCCAAATAAGAAGAAAATGCTACCAGAGAGATTTTAGCTAAGTAGAACACTTGTCATGTACAAACAATACAGCCTAATCCCAGTGACACTGATAAGCAGCAGTATCAGACTGAAGAAAAGGGACCAGCTGCTCATGATACACAGTAAACCCATTTGGAGATGCATGAGCAAATGCAGGCAGCCAGTAAGAGTCAGAAACACCAGGAATGTTATCACAAAACCTTCACAGTACTTGACATGGCACAAGCACTGTCATCTGTCCATGCTCAGAGCACATGAATGACAGCAGGGATCTGCCTGGAGCATACCCTGGAGCACAGGAGAAAAGAGGATGCCAAAGCTGTGCTGCCAATCCAGCCTAGCTCCAGCCGTGCTCTGAAACAAGACAGGAAGAGATGGGGAAGTGAATACTTTTAGCAGAGGATATCGAAAGAATGGGCCTCCAAAACTTCCAGGAACGCTGAAGAGAAACTCAAATGTGCTGGGGAATGTTCATGCCCCGGAATACACAGGGAAACCTCACTTTAAACAGATCAACTGTGTTTCCAGAGTAAGTGAAACTCCACTTGAATGCAATATAATCATCTAAAAGCATTGAAAAAAAAGTAAGTGAAAAAATAGGCAGAAAAATGTACAGGGGGGATTCATCCCCAGTAAAGACTCAGTTGCAAGGGTAGTTCAGGTCAAAATTTGACTTGAGGGGAAAAAAAAGTGATTTCAGTGTTAACAACATGCTTTAAGTCACAGAAGTGAGAAAAAGGACATAAAAGTGATTAAGAGAAAGCCAAGCAAAGCAGGCAACTTCAACAATACAGGAACAAAGGACCATAAGGAACACAGCAGAGGTGAGTGTCTCTGGGCTGCAGATGTCAATCAGCTGTGGGAAGCAATGGGAAAAGTCAGCAGAAGACCTCCAGGGCTCAGAGCTGTGAGAACATGAACTAAAAAATGCTGAGGTCCATTAAGAAACAGGCTACATAATTGCCCACAGCAATTCAGTTCATTTAATTAAGTGCATTAACACTGATGAATGAACGAATTGAACGTTTATTACCAGAAAGGGAACAGATGTGATGTTCTGGAGCATCATACCATCAACAGCAACAAAACAGGCAAAGTACAGTTTGCTTACCCACTTTCTGTAGAAAAATGAAGACAGAATGGAGCTCAGAGGACCACCCAGGAGCTCATAAATAGACCTGTCTGGGAAAAAAAGGAAAAAAAAATCACCCCTTATGTCATTAATGAGGATGAGGATGAGGATGTCTGCAGTTTGTTTGTTGCCTTCAGAACAGGGCCAACTACCTCCCTTTGCTGCCCTTTGCTTCTGTCCTACACAAACTACACGAACTCAAATGAATTTGGCTATGAGGGAAGAGTAAGTGTTTGTAGATGTTCATTCTGCTTTATCTTATTTCATAGTGCATCTTCAATTTAAACCTCCTAATAGATGGCAGTTAACATCACTGAATGAGTATTGCAGCTTGGTAAATGCAAACTTTAACTCAAAAGTTCTACATTCCAGCACCGTCAAATGTTAGCTTCAGAAATTATCTTAATTAAAATTATGAGTTTTGAAAATAANAGCTGATTAGTCAGTCTTTGATTAATTGTCTGCTATATAAGAGCCAGGGTCAATCTACTCAATTAGGTGAAGGTCTGCTGGAGATCAGAGATGTAAATCAAAACCTGCAGAAAAAGCTTCAGCACAAGATGAGAATGTACCAGCAGCTTTTCCTCCCTGCAAGGACCCTTCTCCCACAGGCAACCTGGTCTCCAACCACAGTTGTTACGTGGATTATAGAATCACAGAATGGTTTGGATTGGAAGGGACCTCAGGGACCATCTAGTTCCAACTCCCTGCCATGGGCAGGGACACCTTCCACTACACCAGGTTGCCCCAAGCCCTGTCCAACATGTCATTGAACACTTCCAGGGATGAGGCTGCCACAGCTTCTCCAGGCAACCTGTGCCAGTGGCTTACCACCTTCCTAGTCAAGAATTTCTTCTTAACATCTAATCTAAACCTACCTTCTTTCAGTTTGAAGCCATTCCACCTTGTTCTGTCACTACATACACCTCCAAATGGGAAAGCCTCATGCTGCTGTGGGATAGAAGGGACTCACAGCAAAATAAGGCTCAATGGAAGACAAAACTCAGTGGGAAGATGTAAGTCCCCAAATATGAGAAATAAGAGAAGATCAGAGCAACTGAGGCCAGTAGGAAAATGGTGTGATGTGTTAAAAAAAACACAGATTAAGATTAATTTAAAACCTACCAGATTGTGACACTGTCCACAGGGTGACAGGAGACTGGGTATGCAGACAGAAAAAAAAAGAGGAATGATTTAAAACTACAGACTGGAAATTATCTTGACAGGGTGCTGAAAACACTGTATTTTAAGATATTATGAATAACTAGTTAAAAAACAGTAATAGAAAAGCAGTCCATCCCCAGTGACACATGAGAACACCTATTCTTCAACACCCTATAGAAGAAGAAAAAAAAGCCCACAGAAATCTAAGCAAAAAACTTGGATTTGAAAGGGGAGAACTATGTAGAAATCAGTGTAGCAGTACAAAGAAATAGCTGGAAAGGCAGAAATACTTCCAGGAGACCATGTACAGGTACTACAGGAAAGCATCAGGATGCTTATATCACTAATTCAGAAGACTTTAAAAGAACAAAAAAAAAAA
>VYZS01029002.1:20267-32071 GCA_013400695.1 Neodrepanis coruscans | reverse complement strand
TAAACATTTCTGATCATTTGCTTTAGGCTCAGGGGCAGCAGTTCCAGCAGGAATGGCATCTGAAAGCTAATTCCTACTGCTAATCACCCAGCAACTAACAGCATACCACATCAGCCCAACTGAAGTATTATGTACACACTAGTCAATATTAGTCCCCTGGTCCTGCAACTCAGTTATAGAAACTTATCGTGGATATTCAATAAACCTAGCTCCCCCCTAAACCATAGTGAGACATTAATCTGGAGTGTTATCTTTAGTCATGCTTGTTTTACTGAGGTGCTCTCAATTTATGCCAAGCAGCACAGAGAAAGCTCACCATTCTGGTCCAGCTCTGGGCTCCTCAGTAGGAGACGTGGAGCTCATGGACCAGGTCCAGTGGTGGGCTATGAAGATGATTAAGGGACTGGAGCATCTCTCTTATGAGAGAAAGCTGAGAGAGTTGAACCTGTATAATTTTGAGAAGAAGGACTGAGAGGTTACCTCATCAATGTATACAAATATCTTTAGGATGGATGACAAAAGGATGGATCCAGGCTCTTCTCAGTGATGCTGAGCAATAGGACAATAGGCAATTGGCAGAAACTGATGAACAGGAAGTTCCACCTGAATATGAGGAAGAACTTCTATACTGTGAGGTGTCCATACACTGAAATATACTGCCCAGAGAGGCTGTGGATTCTTCCTCACTGAGGTTATTCCAGAACCATCTGGATGCAATCCTGATATGCTCTGGGATGACCCCTGGTTGAGCAGGGAGTTTGGGCCAGATGACCCACTGTGGTCCATTCCAACATGACCATTCTGTGATTCTGTGGTTCCATTTACCAGGATATTAGAATCCTCTCCTACAGACTGGAGTCTCCTTCACCACAAGGATAAACATTTAATGGTATTTCTCTTGGCCAGGTAATATTGTTGCAGCAATAGCAAAACAATACCCTTCTTTCAGCCTCCACCATGTGTATGTAAGCTGTGGGATACTTGAGAGGCACAGAGAGTTTCATGGATGGATTCTTCTCCCTGTAGGAGAGGTCTGGGAATCAGTGCACAGAGCACCAGCCCAACTCTGCCCCTCTGGTTGATACTTGCTGTGATGGGCAAAGAAACCAGAGAAGCCTTAATCCATCTTCAATGATGCTTATGGGTCTCTCATGGTATTCTATGATTCTATCTGAGGCAGAAACCAGCCCAAGAATAACCATTCCTTCTGGGGAAAGGGAGACTGAAAAATATCTGTTCACTTTTTGAATGAAAAATGCTCAACATGGAGAGAAAGTCTCCACATCAGCCTATATTCCCTTGACCTTTTTGGCAGTTTTTACACAGTCAAATAGAGTGAGAAAGAGATGGGGAGGGGGAACAAGGATGGAAGGAAAAAGGGAGAGAAGGTAAACTAGAAAAGGAAAAAGGAATTGGCAATGTGTTCCCCCTCAGCTGGGTGACAGCAGTTGAGTTTCCAGCTTTGAAATGAGAATTTCTCCCAGAAAAATGACATTATCTTTTTTTATATCTTTTTCTTTGATGCTGCCAAGCTTGGCTGCCAGAAAAATAAGTTTTAAATAAAAATGTTTTGACCAGCTTTGCCTGAAACACTCAATTAGTGGTGAAGGGCAGAGTAGTAATGGGAGGGGAAAGAAAAGAGGCCAGCAGCTGGGCAGCAAATAAAGCCAGGCTGACAGAGAAGCTGGCAGCACCCAGGCCACCAAGCACCTGACAAATCTGTGTTCAAGCTAACAAGTCCAGCCTTTTTTCTCAAGCAAGGCTTAACCTTTGAAGGATGTCCTGTACCACCTTCTGCCAAGAACTCCACCAGGCTGCCTAAGTCTGTTGAGCCCTGCCAGGTACCCCAGCAGGGTGTGCAGGGCCTCTCAGGTGCCTGGATCTAGCAACAGGGATGGCCAGCACTGAAAATAAATCAGGAGGCTCCTTAGAAAAGCAGTCACCACAATGACAGTCACCAGGCTGGGTTGATATGACTCCAACCACACTTTGCACACACGAGTAACTGCTCAGATACAGTGGTAGGTCAGTCTCCTTTCAGTCCTCAGATTCACACTCTTCCTTTTCTGTTCTCTCTTTTATTATATAGTACATCTCTCTGGCACCTCTAACTTAATGCTGTGTGTTGGCTGGCTGACAGGTCTCAGAAAAGCACATCTTTCCGTTTCCAGTGCAATTCTGTTTAATCTTGTATAAAGAAGATATATAACTTAAGTAACTTTTTCTACCCCTCATTTTCTGCAGGAAGAAGGAAAGAAGTTTGAAAGAAGAATGTCAGAAATGTTTCAACCTAAACGGGAGCAATTTGCATGCAAATCAGATTTTTCAGGTGCCACAAAAGCTGTGTGGGGGCCCTGCCAATCTGGAAGGAAGGAATAAAAAGAAGGGAGAATTTGACACAAACACTATTAAATGAAGAGCCCTCAACTTTCAGTTCCCTCACTAGGGCAAAGTGTCCTGGACAGAGCCTCTTCTGTAGTACCTATATATTTATTTTCATTCTCATTGACACTATCATTGTGTGACAAAGAACCTATTTCTTCTTTTATTTATACACCTTCTCAAAGCCCTTGCCTGCAAGAGCTACAAATGTAGTCAACATGTGAGTAGGTGCAGCTGAATGTGAACCTAAGTGGGGAGCGATTTCCTTACAGAATTTGATGAGAAAATGAGTTATACAATCAATAAAGTAGCACCAGACTGCAGAGAAAGAGAGAATTATGATGTACTAAACAGCACCCAGACATTATCACCAATAAATCACAAGACTACAAGAGTTAGCAGGGGCACAATAGGGGTGCTAAAGCTGCTGAACACAGAGGAGACTCAGGAAAAGCAGCAATCTTCAACATTTCAGCTCAACCAGTTCCTCCCAACAGTGTTTTTCTCAACAGTTTGCATTTGTTACATATATAGAGAAAATCTTCATGCTCCAGAGCTGGCATTCCTTGTTTTCAGTAGGGTTATTTGTATCTCTCAGAGAAAGACCTTTCAGAGACTGATTCCCATGGACATTTATGTTTTTCTGGTAGTGCTGAAGTGATCTTGGGAACCTCAAGACACCAAGCCTCATGGCAGGGGATACCACAGCACTCCACACATGGCACCACTGCACCCCACCACAAAGCAGCAAGGCAGCCACAGAATCATAGAGTGGGATGGGTTGGGTTGGAAGGGAACTTACAGATTGTACAATTCGATCTCCTCTGCTGTGGGCAGGGAACCTTCCATTAGACCAGGGTACTCACAGCCCTGATGATATTCAGAGATGATCCAGCCTCACCTTGAACACTTCGGGGGATGGGGAGTCCACAACTTCCCTGGAAAAACTATGACAGTGCCTCACCACCCATATAGTACAGAATTTCTTCCTAATATCTATTATAAACCTACTCTCCTCCTGTTAAAATCCATTCCCCTTGTCCCATCAATATATGCCCTTGTGAAAAGCCCCTCTCTACCCTTTTTGTAGCCCCTTTAAGCACTCGAAGATGCTCTAAGGTGTCCCCAGAGCCTTGTCTTCTCCAGACTGAACAATCCCAACTCTCACCTGTTTTCATAGGTGACGTGTTCCAGCCCTATGATCAGCTTGGTGGCTCTCATCTGGACTTCTTCAACATCTTTCTTGTGCTGGGAATCATTCAAACTCAATCCATAGCACTGCCATACACAGATAGACAACATTTTCACTAAAATCTCAACATCATATTGACCAGTTTTATCTTATACTTGAAAATACAAAGCAACTGAGGAAAACATCCTGCCTTTTCCTTCCTGTGGTTTTCCACAAAGACCAGCAACCAGGTTAGCAAACAAGCCACTGCTGCCATGTATTAACACAGAGGTTCAGCTTGTCTTGGAAAACTTGTACTAAGCACAAGTTTTGCAAGTGTTCACTTTTCCATGTTCTACCTTGACATTCCTGGTATGCTGATGTAATTTACCACCACTGCTCTTGCTCTTATGAAAGTGTTACGCCCTTTCTAAAATAAACCAGGGCTATGTGACAGATCTAAAACAGCAAAATGCATCAGAGCAATTAGCAGTTCTGCTGCTTTTATGATTGGAATTCTGATCTCCAGTGAGAAAGTACAGTGGCTCTGCATACGGGCTCCATCTGCTGGCACGCCGCTCTCCTGGCCCTGCTCAGCACATAGTAAACCGAAACAAAACCTGCACAGCCATCAATTACATATTTCTTCCCTCAGCCTATGAATTTCAATAAATACACCATCTGTTCATCTTCTATGTGGGAGTTCAGTCATCTTCTTGGCAGCAATATTATTCTAGAGCAATTACCTGTGTCTTTATCACCTATCATTGTGCTTCATCATCTTTTCATCATGTGTAAAAACGAACCACTTTATTACTACAATTTCTGTAGGCAGCCCAGTCCTGTTAGTTACCATGGAGATGATCTGTCAAAAGAAGTCTACATTTAAAGAAGTAAAAGCTGTGAAAAGGAGGAGGAGAGAAACACAAAGAGCCTGAAATGAACTTGTTTCTCTAAGTCAGAGTTTAAACACAGAAGGCACATCTCGGGCAGCAATACTGAGATGCCATTAACAACCTAGTTAGGAATCCATCAACCTGCCAATACAGAGGATGAGTCAATGGCTCACAAGCATTACAATATGCTCAGAGGTCAGAAACTTGGCTTTAATCCCTCAGCTGAGTCTCATGACCTGCTCTTAGGAGGGCTGATTTCTTATTATGATAAATCAAAAGATAAAGCAGGAGGAGTGAGGACAGAGTGGAATGATGGGCAGGCAGCAATGGCAATTTCCTCTCCCTGGCAGTCACTGGCAAGACAGTGAATCTTACATCAGCTGAACTACAGTTTATACCCATTCCTAAAAATCTCTTTGAATTTATCTCTTTCTTCCTCAACTTCACTGTTTTTTCTCCACTTTCTCTTACCCCTTCCGTGGATTCCTGCTTAGCTCTGCTCTTTTGCTCCTTCACTCACAAGCTGCACATTGCTCTGCTCTTTCAATAAACCATACACACAGTTGTTCCACCTCTCTCTTTCCAGATTCCCATATATTCCAAAAACGGCCATCAGTGCCAACTATTTACAGATGCTTGCTCCCTCACCCACCCACGTACACTCCCTGCCTTCACTTCATGAAATCCTGTTCTTCCCTTTGAATTTTTTTCATCTCCTCCAGCCTTCCAACTTTCATCCTTACCAAGCTGTAATTGCTCTCATGCTACTGCAGGAAAAAAAAACCACATTAGCAAAGTACAAAGGACTTGCTGATGCTCTGTGTTTCTAGGATGCATCATTAGCAGCCTCGAGCTGAGACACACTCGGCTGCAAACTGCTTTGGCTCAGTTCATCCTTGTACCTCTGGAAGAAATAAGCAATTTCAGAGCTATCCAATTTGTTTAATATCAAGTACACATGCATTGAGTTTTAATTCTGTGGATTGTCATTCTGAATTGCAAGAGTGCAAAAAGTGTTGACCACCTATTCACTGTGGTCACAGCTACCTTCTGTAGCTGAATTACCACAATCTTGCAAGTCATATAAAGATTGATAGGGAGGGAAGAAATATTTTCCAGAAGTTCTCCAGACTTAAAAGCACTTTAATTTCTGTCTGACTGCCTTGAGACTCCATTTCTGTAATTTGTAAGTGCCCATAATTTCCCATGGATTCCTGCCTGCAGAAAACTTTCTGCATTAGATAACTAAAGAGCCTCAAATGTAGGTAATCATAATAAAACATTAAGCAGGAATGAAGAGAGAGTGATGAAAATTTTTAAGAAGGGAAACAAAAAAAACCCAAATAAAAATGATATATCAGGAATGCACTGCCAGAGTTCCAAACAGAAATCTCATGGACAAAAAAAAAATATCAAATTTAAAAAATAAGCATGTGCTGAGAAAATATGAACTACACAAGTTCAAAAACACATTCTGATCTCATTCTGATCTCTTCTGAAAGTTTGTTATGGAGCAAAAGTTCTTCCCAACTGTCCCCTTAGCAGAAGTGCTTTTGGAGAGAGACTGAAACCACAAATAGATCAGACACTGCAACAGCTTCAGTTGCTAAAGAAATGGCACCCACACACTCTTCTTTATCTTTAAAGATGTGGGCCTTGTGTTTCCTCTCTCTCTTTCAACATCTTTTGCAATCAAGTTGAGCCATCAGCTTCCATATGGTGCTTTACCTTCTACAAGACAGGTCCAGGAAAAGTCACATTCCTGCTCTGTAGCATGGTGGATTGCTGCACAGATTGGATGGAGATGGAGAAGTGCCCAGGCTAAAAAGTGATTTCCAGCATCCTGGGCCAACTTGAGCCGTCACTTGGTAGGCATGCTGTAGAAACTTCTGTTTCTGCTAACCTCATTTCCTCCAGACAGCCTCAGTGGATGCTGACTCCCAGCATAGGATCTCTGTGCCCTTCCAAAGCAGATGCCCTCAACCAACAGCATCTGTGCTGCCTCTGCCCTTGGCAGGTGCTGGCAGGCAACCTGGACAGACGCTGGTTCCATTTCCTCCCCCGCTTTCTGAAAAGGTCTGCAAAAACAGCCAGGAGAAATGTCCCCACAGGGAATGCTGCCTGCCCTGCCTGCTGCTGCTGGAGCTCCTCTGCTTGGGGCAGCAACACCCCAGTGCACAGCACCACACACAGCCCACCACTCAGACATGGATGGGAAGATCCTCATCCATCTCTCCCATTCTCCCAAACTCTTAGCAGCTTTGCAAAAATTATTGCTACTGCTTATTTTCTTGCTTGAACAGATGTTCCCAGTCACTGCTGTGTGCTTGCACAATGATTCTCCCTCTCTAGGGCTCTTTCAAGGGCATGCAGGAGAGGAGAAAGGGACTGTGGGGCTTGTGGTTTATCCCAATCTTGCAAAAGACACAAGGAGACAGCAGCTGATGATTGCAGACAAGCACAAATAGAGTATAGAATTAAGAATTCTTTCTTTCCATTAAATCAAATACACACAAGCCAACCCAACGCACACATGGCTCAATAAAATGGCCCAAGCATCCACTGAGAACATGCATTCCAGCTCTCTTGATGGGGCAGAAAAGGAGGAGCCAGTATATACACCCCCTCTCACTCCCCTCCAAAAAGAAGAGTACATTTCCCCAGTGGCACCCAGAAGATGCTGCAGCAGCAATACACAAGTTCAAATAGGAATTGCCCCCCAGGCCAGGGTGGTACAATACTAGGAGGCTCACTAAGGGGACATGCTGGCATCTACAGCAGCCCCTGTAACATCAGCAGGCTCTAGACTTTCCTAGGGCACCCTGATACAGCCAGGAGCACTGCAAAGCCCCCACCATTCTTCCTGACAAGGATCTGTGCCTGAACAGTGGCCAGAAGGTATCTGCTAGTCCCTCAGCAAAATCACACACCTAAACCCTTCCTGACAGTCAGTGTGACCTTCTAACTGCATGCACAGCCATCACCTTCCCAGTCTTGAATTGATAGGGATGAGTGGGAGTTGACAGAATAGGTGGTTTGGCTGCTTTCAGACGACACCTGCAACCTGCCACTGTCATGGTCCCGTGTGATCATCCCTTGGCCTGATAATTAACACATGGATGCAGCACAGATACTGATGAGATGGACTGGCATTTAGCAATCCAAGTGTAAAACAAGCACTGGCTAGACAGAGCAGGCTGGGATAATTCATGGCAGGCCAGATGCATTTTACTTCACCAGTAGCTACCACATGGTCAGAACACTTAAATCATTCTTCAAACTGTCATAAATTTATTCCATGCAGTGATCCAGCATCAGTCTTCAGCAAAGCACAAGGCAGGAAGAGTAGGAAGAGCAAGGGGAAAGACACAGAAGAGAAGCCTCAGTTCAGCAGTAGACTTGACTTATTCCTTAACAACTTAACAGTAAAAGTACTCTCAGCCTCACCCCAGGGCAGCAGTTTACTGGCAGTGCTGGATAGAGTGTACAGTCAGCACCACCCACACCAGTCTGCCTAGCAGAGAAGCTGGGCTGGACTGGATTCAAAAGCAGTGCGTAGCTGAGGAGATGGTGAAAGAGAAATCATCAATTCTGACAACAACCAGGTGGAAAAACAGGAGCTCCCATAGAGGAAAAAGAGCTCCCATTGGGGAAAAAAAGGTCAGAAGGTCTTAGGTCATCACATCCCCTGTTGCTCTCATGTAACCTTGGGAACACGCAAGTTGTTTTAATTCTCCATATATGTTACTGTTTTATTGACTTTTCCACAGGCCTTTTACAGCTTTTGTATTAAACAGCAATTAAAGCAGGCAGCCAAAGTCAAACTAGACTTGTGCACTGAAGAGGCAGAAAGTCCTGAGCAAAGAGTTTTTCCCTCCTGGTTTTCAGTCTGAGGAAGAAAGTGACACTAGATCTAGATGATGTTTTATCTTGTGCCTGCAGGTAGCTGCATGCAATCATGGTGCAAATTCTTGAAAATATCATTGACAATTCTCTTCAGATGGTTTCCTGCCCTTGTTACTTACAGATATTTCAAGAACAGAGTAAATCTCTATGCTATCTTTTGCTAATATTGAGGCACAATGCCAGCAGGGTATTTCAGGGACATCCTGCTTTGTACCCCTCACATAAATGCAAGCACATAATATCCTACTTTCAGCTAAACAGACCAGGAATCCACTTGTATACTTCATCACATGGCCTCCTGCACCAGGCAAATCTGGAATACTTCATCCTTAATTTGTCATTTTTTCTACTTTAAGGCCCAAACTCAACTTGAAATTCTCAGATAAGGGGCTGCAAATCCTCAGGAAGCCCAGAGTATTTATTCTCTCCAGTGAACAGCCATCACACAAGTTGCTGCAAGCAATGAAAGGCTGCTACAATTTTCCTGATTAATATAAAAATAGTATATAATACTTCCATCAGAAACCATGACAATTGTGTCTTATTCTATAGCCCTAGAGGGATCAAACTCACTCACATGAGAAGAATGTGGATGTGAAATGATCACCATAAAAATAGATGAGCCTCAAGGTGATCATACTTGAAAAAAAAAATGGGAAACTCTTGTATAGCGTAAACATGTTAGTCTTGTGGCAGTACTGGGAACCAAACACTCTTCTAGGTAAAAGCCTTCAGCTGCAGCAGAGCTCTACCAAGAGACCCCTGGCCTGATGTGGAACAATCTCTGCAAAAGAGGATCAACAGATTGCCATGCTGTCTGTCTGCTTTGTGTATGGCACTGCATCAGATGATGCAGCAGAGATTTCAGCTGCCTTCAAACCAGTTTGCACCCTTAAGGCAGACAGTCTGGCCCTGGCAGAAATGTCCAGCTAAGTACTCTTGCCAAAGATTAACTTACAGCACAGCACACTAAAGCCTGTGAGCTTCTCTGGGATCCTGCCCTTTCATCCATAAAGTGTCCCCTGTGACTACAGTGCACTGACAATGAAGAGACACCAGTGCCTTGTCCAGATGACACCGCTGGGCTGCACATTCTTGCTCTTGCACTGAGGTGGAATTTTACATGGAGCCATCCCATACAGCTGGTTGCCTTTGGCAGCATGGAGCTGTGACCATCCCTGCATGAGGCACAAGGAGCAAGTCCCTTTTTCTCTCCATACTGCTGCATACTCTGTCTAGTAGCTTACAATTGAAATGCCCATTAAAAACACACACGCACACACACACACAAAAAAAGAATAAAAAAGAAAAAAAAAGGAGGAAAAAAAGCTATGGAATACATGAGACAAGAGGAGATACAAAGAAAGGAGAAATAAAAAAAATCATTATCTGATCTCTATACCTATATGATACAATGTTTAAAATGCAGCCAGAAAACCTGTCAGGAGTGAGTTAGATATCATCTGGATGTGTGGCAAGGGAACAGACCTCTGGCCCTGTCCAGCTTTATTTTCTGTGATTATCTGTGCTCCTCAACATTCATAGGTCAAGACACACTCCTGCTGCTTAGTGTAGAAGGCAAACAAAAATAAGATTTGGTTCCTGTTTTGCTCAAGCTAGAGATTTTCCTCAGAAAACAATAATTCCTCTGCTTAGCCTGGAGTCTTAAACATCTCAGCAAATAAGGGTGAGAAATAACCGCAACTAAACAACAACAAGTAGAGTAATTCTACAAAAGGAAAGTGAGTATTAAAATCCATTAGGCAGAGAAACACAGGCTCTATCAAATTTATTGCTTGGTTTCAGGACTTGGGAAGAGTCTCTTCATTTCCTGTACCTCTTCAGTATTTACTATGTCTCTTATGAGCTAAGTCTCCCAGAGTCATTTTAATGTCATGTTCTAAGCACTTCAGTGCTGTAAATCATCGATTTTTATCTCCTTCTACCAATCAATGCAAAGATATTTATGCTGAACACATAAAAGCACTTGACACTATAGAGAAACCAATTACACCCTGCAAGACGTTTGCTTTTGGTCGTTGACATCATGGAATTATCCATTACGCTTTGCACATGCCTGCCATTTACAGGAAAGCAGTGTGACCTTGCCTGTCTGAAGTTTGTGTTTCTGCATCCTGGTGAACCAACACAGTGGGATTTCGCAGCAGAGACACCCATTCCTGGCTGGGGAGGATGAGACTTGAACTGCAAATTGTAAAAGCTGGGAGAAATCATGAAAGGAAAAGCATCTCTCATGTCAGCCCCACTCCTGTGCTCCTACCAGACACTGCTTGCTGTCAGAGACAAGGTGCTGGCTCCACAGATCTCACTTTAACCACTGCAGTCATGCTTTCATCTGCAGCCTCAGGGACACATCGTAAAACTTCATTATCTCTCTGTGTTTGCCAGTGCTTCTAGAATGGGTCCTACATCCACCTTCTGCCACTGTGCCAGGCTGGTCCTTCTGTCTCTTCCCACTCCCACACACTGAGCTAGCAATGACTATATTGAACTGCAGGGCAGGCACACGCTGAAGTACCTGCAAGCACCTGTTACAGCAATTCTCTAGACCACACCACGATCCCTTGTGACTCCCATACTCCATACTACTGGCAGACAGGTTGAGGGAATGAGCCAGGAACCAACTTTTTTTATCTTGGAAAACTGCAACAGACTTGTCAAGTCTCTGAGTGATTTACGTTCATGACGCCCACCAGTCCCTGTCTTGCACTTTCTACTTGTTGCAGCAGCNTCTCTTCAAAAATCAAAGTAGCCTTAAGTAATAACACTATGAAATTAGGCTGATTTCATCCTCTTCAATCTAAATCAAGTAAGGCAGCATGCATGATTTTAAACCACAGAGGTTCATTCAGAAGCAGACTGTGTAGAAAGGGATTTGGCATCATTCTGTTAACCTACTTTACAGTCATACCTTATTTAATTAGAAAACACATTGGAAAATTAATTGGTACAAACATAAATTAACAGTAATCTCTACTACAGTGATAACTATGCAACATCCATCAGGCAGCAGTCGATCTGATCCACAAAGTCTGTTACCAACAGGTTTCCTACTTGACAACACTACATTTTGATATCTGAAAACCAGGGTGGTCTGACAGGCAGTTTGTTCAATTCACTTGGAAAAACAACACCAGCACCAGCCCTGAAAAATGTTCCTGGGGGAGAATCAATTTGACTGCTGCATATCTGCACTTCACAGCAAGAGCTGAGGGCCTGAAACATCAGACGGTGGAGACAGTGGCTGGCTCTGGCCACTCTCTGTTGACACTGCATGGTCCTGTGGAGGGCAGAGGAGCAGGAGAATTCACTTAAATAATCTATGATCCCTCCACTATAACAGCCCCCTTTTGCAACAAGATGCCTCCAGCCCTAAGCCACTAGTAGCTTCCAAAAACTGGAAAGAGGGCAAGTAGGAAACCTGTTGG
>VYZS01029001.1:0-10781 GCA_013400695.1 Neodrepanis coruscans | reverse complement strand
TCCTTTAAAAATCTTTAGGAGAAATACCTGCAGCAGAAAAGGTACAGCACAGCTCCAGGCCAGTATCTTTTAGTCTTCAAACCAGCAAAAAGAAAAGAGAAAAAAAAAAGTCTGTCTGGTTGGGAGGCAGAAACAAAAATCATAGTTAAAACATGCAAAACAAACCATCATCACTTTTCCCAGCAAACCAGAACCTAAAAATCTTGTTCACTGAAGTGCTGGAAAGCCTGTGACTAACACATACTTGATTGGGAATATGACATAATTCTCAGAAAGAATGGCAAATGCTAAGTCTGTGGGATGAGTTAAATTTCAAAAACAAATCTGCCTGGTCACAGAATTCCAGCCTGCACAGGTCCAGGAATGGGTTTGGGAGGATGATTTCTTTCCTGAGACTTTTCCCAGGGTTTGGTTCTGGGTTCTTTAAGAACAGCAGGTATTTCCTTGTGATGGGATGGGAATCCCTCTACATCTTCGTCTCAGAGGAGTGAGGACAAAGTGTAACTAAAAATAGTGGCATCAAAGGAAAGGAAACCACTGCCTTCTAGCACAGAGAGAGAATGTTCTCATCTGGAGAGATGCTGCCAGCAGGAAAAGATTGAAGACAAGGAGATTTTGGAGTTACCCATAGACCTGCTGAGCATGGTTTAAATCCAGCATTAACCCTTCAGGCCCTGCAAAGAGAACTCAGCTCATCATTGTTCTCTGGTCCTGCTGGTGATTCCCTTGTGCTGAGAAAAATGTCTCATTCTGCCCCTTCTCAATGACATGAATTGGAGAAAAATCCCAAATCTCTTTCCAAAACTGAGAGATCATTAGGTGTTAGTGAAGAGATATTTCCTTTTCCAGTCACAGCATGTTCCTGGGAAAGAATTCTTGTAGTCTGCCTTTATCCACCTGTACTAATGCTTCCTAGAGACCATTCTGGAAAATCTCTGTGTTCCATCAGCCTTGCAAAACTGAAGTACCTCAGATCTTCTTTCCTTGCTGCCATTAGCTCAGCAACTCATGGGAGAAACTCTCCAACCCAACACAAGTAACCCTGATGGATTACTCTGCCCTAAGACATCAGCAAAGAGTTTGGGGTTGATGAGAAAGGAGCTCTAAACCCCAAATACCACATCTACACTGATTTGGGCATGGACTCCACCTGTACCAACCATCAACATCATAAAGTCACCACGTGCAGGAGCCTCTTGAGTAAAATCATGCCCATTGCTCTGAGGCCAATTTCATTGGAGACAATTTCCCTGGTTCACCCTAGAAAAGCCCAGATCAGAGGTGACCTGCTGAAGGAAGGCAGATCCAGTCCACAGGCACCCCAATCAGAAAACTGCCTGCAGGTTGTGTCTCAGGGAAGGTTTGCAGAGAGGTTTTGCAGCTGCTCCACTTGCCCAAGGGTGAAATTATGCAAGTCTCAGAAGCATCAAGTTAAGATCAAAGGGAAGAAAATTAGGAAAAGAGAGAAGAATGGAGAAGTGGGAATAACTTATGCTAGGGTAGTGCTCCAGGGTTTACTCTTTCTTGTGCTAAAGCTTTCAAGTCCACAGCATGCAGCTTTTCTCCTCTTCCCTGTCTCATAAACTGGTCCTTTCTCTCTCCCCTGGCCTCTACATTTGAGGTACTGGAAGGGGATTAAAAATATCCCTCCAGAGGTCCAGGAAAAGAGGTTCTTCCTTGGCTGGGCTGTCTCTAGCTGTACCCCAGCACCCTGAAGCCAGGCAGGGCACCTCACCTGCCTTCTCCTTGTTCTCAGATGTACCTGAGCAACATCAGTTTCAGATGCACTGTCAGCAGGAGAATAAAGGGAAAGTCTCTCTCCTTGTTGCAAATCCTGTTGCTCCATTGCTTTTTTATCCTTTCTTGGACTCAGAGGAACCTTTTTACACATCCTCCATCTGCAGCTGATTCTCTAAAGTGCCCTGAGATCAGAGGCAAACCTGTCCTGGCTGTGAGGTCTCTCTCTGTGCCTACATCCTACCAGCTGCCTGTGTACAATTACAAGTTATTTTTCCTGGAATGGTGCAAACTTGTCCTTCCTCCACCCACTAACACTTTCTGAAGGCCATTTTCACCTTCCCAGAGCCCACCATAAGCTGATAGAGAGGGCACATGGTGCACACCAGCAGCAAATCTGTCCTGCCCTGTGCTCTGTGGTGGGTTTAGTCTCTGGCTGAGACTTCCCCTCTTGTTTTCTTGCTCTTTTATTCCAGCTGAGGCTCCATCTCAGGTCTCTGGTCTCCTTACCCTGTTACAAAGGGTTTGTTGCTGCACATCAGATGCTGGCAATCCTGAAACTCTCTGCTCTTGCTCCATGGTATTAGGGAAGGGTCACTAGTGCCAAATCCCTTGCAAAAAAACCCAAGGAGATCTCAAAATGCTGAGACACTCTGATTCTCTTCTCCCAAAACCAAGAAGCAATGATGTTTAATTCACCAGCAGGGCTCGTCCTCGAGGTGCAGGATGGAGTTAACTCAGCTGGAGTTACAGTGGTAAAAATTCCAACCACCTCACATAGGGCTGGTAAAGGTGACATGGGATCCACATGATGCAGAAACCTGTGACTGCAACAACAGCTGGAGGTCAGGATAATCCAGAGTGTTAGAAATAGTTTATCAAGTGAAATCCAAGAATTATCCCTCCCCTTCTCTTTACCATGAGAAACTACAAGAAAGAGAAGAAGGCAAATACACTTCACAACACTCAGCACTACACTCACTGTGAAACAGATGGGGCTGAAAAACACCTTTTGGAAGCAGTACAGAAACCAAAGTATATGGGACCCAGAGGGCTATGGAACATTACATTTTGTAACAAAAAGTTCTGCTTCAAACTTTGCCAGGTTCTCTCTTTATCTTCCCACCAGCTTTGCTGTCTGCCCAGGGAATGTGCAGTGCAGCAGGGCTCTTCCTTTCCACTACACAAGTTTGTATATTGGAAACACTACACACACTTGCACCAAGGGATCTGTCCCAGCTCAGTGCTCACAGCCCAGAAAAATTGCCAGGGATTGGTGATGGCTGAGAGGAGCCCCCTGGAGACAGCAAAGATGACAACAGCAATATTGAAGGGACTGTGTTCGGCTTCCCAGTTCAGACTCAAGGAGTCGGATCTGCTTTACCTGTGTAAACAAGTAAACAATCAAACAAAAAAATCTGTTTATTTCCCAGGTAGAAAAAAGAAATTAAGCAATTTGGACCAACACATACTCAGGGTGTGCTCATAAATTGCTGCCTGCAAGGTGGTTATAAACTTTTTTAGGTAGATCTGCAGTGTTAGGAAGGTCACCCCACACCTCTGTGGTAATCAAGGGAGAGGGTTTCCCCAAGGATCCCGGACTCAGCTGTAGCACAAGTGGAAGTAAACAGGCTCATAGTGATTGATGGCTTGGAACATGTTCCTCAGCTCCTGGGAACATCAGCCTGCAGCAGCAGAGCCCCTGGGCTTGGAGCAGAGCAAGAAAGGCTGGGTGGGAGGAAGGTGAAACCACAGCTCAGGTGGTGGGATGACACGTGGGTGTCACTGCCTGGGCACACATTTCTTGGGTGCTACAAGCTGTATTTTGGGTCTCAGGATCAGAACCAAACTCACTGCAAGGTTAGATTTTAGACCCAGAGTGTTTTCCTTTGGCTGCTCAGCTGGGAGCATCTTTCACACAGCTTCATTAGGTTCCCTACTCAGCCCCCAGCAGGCAGCTCCAAAGGGCTCTGCTGGATTTATGGCCCTTAACTTGTTTGTTGTACACCACAAGCAGCCTACAGAGCTCATTCCCTGCATCATCTGATGCTTGGAGATGCTGAATTACACAGTATTTTCAGTAGCCAGGAGGATTCTGACAGCCAAATTTCACAATTTGATAAACTCTGACAATTTTACAAGGCACTTTCTTTACCTCTCAGCAATGTTTCCCCATATATATTCAGAATTATTACATATATGTGATGTTTCCATCCACTGTTCCCTTAAGCGAGTGGATTTTGCACAGCTTTCAAGACTTCCCAGCACAGCAAACTGTTTTGATCTTTTCTTGTGCTCTTAAATTGGGCACAAATGTTTCATGTGCTTTCAAATTTATAGCACATCACAGGCCTCGGATTTTATAACTCACAGAGCTTAAACCTGAATAAAATTGATAGGATTACACAAATCAAGTGAGTGCTGAAATATTTGGGTAGTAATTTATAAAACTTGACAAACCCAAAATTTCTGACGTCTGAGTAACATCAGTAGTATTTCAAGGGAGTAGCAGCTTTTTGATACTTAAACAAAAGTGTAAAAATATAGAAAATTAGGGGCTAATCTCACATATTGTTTGGAAAAGGGAAAAATTTGGTAGAGTAAGACTTGAGAAAATGACAAGAAGCAGCTTTCTTGCTGATGTGAGAATTAATTACTCCTTCCCACGGTTTCACAAAAGAACAGGGAGGTATAAGAGGTGTCTCTGCTGCTCATATGGTGTTTTAGTGAGGAACCATCCTGGTGCTGGTTCTGATTAGGACCTGTAAGTGCTGTTATTATCATTAATAACAATCAGGCTCACAGAAACGGGGGCGTAACGAGGCTGTTGTTGCCCTGTTCCAACATGTCACAGGAAAGAGAAGGAAGAGGGAATTTTCACAAGGGGATGCAGAGACAAGGGAGAATGGTTTTAAACTTAAAGAGAGTAGGTTTAGATTGGATATTAGGAAGAAATTTTTTGCTGTGAGGGTGGGGAGGCACTGGCACAGGTTGGTCAGAGAATTTGTGGATGACACACCCCTGGAAGTGTTCGTGGATGGGGCTTGGGACAACCCAGTCTAGTGGAAGGTGTCCCTGCCCATGGCAGGGGGCTGGAACTGGATGATCTTTAAGGTCCTTTCAAACCCAAACAAATCTCTGATTCTGTGAAAAATAAATCACAAATGCTACAAACACATCTCACCACAAGGACTTTGTCATACTCCATTTAAGAAATCGAAAAAATACAAGATTTTTCTGGCCAGTTTTAAGCAAGTTAATGTGGCATCAGGAACTTTCAGACTTCTGTGGGGTTTTTCCTAATATCACTTCCAGGTCGTAATACCTCAAACTGCCCCCAGCATGTGCAGGTTAAATCAATCCCAATGTCTTCATAAATGAAGAATCCAAGGGCTGTTCTCTTGGGAGAACCTTTACACCCAAAATTTTTCCAGGTTAGCCTCCCTCCACCACATGGTCCTAAATTATCCCCACAACTCTTGATCCCACAAAAGTCACACACAAACTTGTATATGGATGTATCAGGCACTTTGAACTGCAAAAACACAGTAAAAATGATAATTCTACCTTAAGGCCACAGACTGCCATAACCAAGTGCTCTGCTAAGTCATGGCTTGGAAAAGGCTTCCCCAAAATACACAGACATGACCTTTGTGCACCATGGCCACCACTCCCTGAGCTAAATACCTTCAGCACTGCAAATGCAGCTGTATTTATTTAGGATTCTGGTTTAACAAGCTGTTGGAAGCTTGCAGCAGTTGGCTTTTATCACTCTGTGATATTCACATGCCTCCACATCCCTCTGTGAGGCTGGGATAGGCTCAGACCCAGCTTTTCCTGATATTGACGCCTCAATATCACCTCTCTTCATTCCTTGTGCTATCCCTGACATCCACCTGGCTGCAGCACTTCCCCAGCTCCATTTCATCCCAGCACTTCCAGCAGCTTTTTCCCCTGCCACCCACATGCCCTGCACCTCCAGCATCCTCCTGTACCTCCATTCTCCAGCAAACAATCCTCCCTCTGGGTACCACCCCTACTTATCCCTCTCCCAGCTCCAGGATGTGCTGTAGCAGGTGCCCATAGGTGGTCAGGGAGGGATGTTACACATCCAAGCAGCAATGGAGTTCCCTCCTTCCCCCACAGATGTTTCATGCACTATTTATTCCTCCTCCTCAACCCTCAGAGAACTTTGCTGTGGGTGAGTGGCTGGGAATGAGCTGAGCTCTGAGATCTGCCATCATCCATCACGGGGCAGACAGGCTGTGGAAGGGTTCCATGGCACAGTGCCAGGGCTGATGGCCTGAGATGCCACTTGTCTTCACTCAGAGCTGCTCAGGAGAGTGGGCACAGATGCTCATGGAAGTTCTCTCTGCCCCCGTGAAGGAAGGAGGGAGGTTGTTCATGGCAGTGGGGAGGTTTTTAGTGGTGATGTTCAGTGGTGAAACTGGCAACAGCACTTCAGTCACCTCACAACCAAGATTTAATGACTTTGGAATNCATATTCTGTGATTCTCTGGAATCCCTCCTGTCTACTCCATGAATGCTGTGGTTTGTGCTCATGTCCTCTCCAGTCTTCTCATGGATGACTATGTCCCCTCCAGCTACTTTCTGAACCCAAAAATCAAAAGAGCTCCACTGTCTGTGCTGATTGCTTCGTTCAAATGAAACCAACCTTCATCCCAGCTCCGAATTCTGTTTGCATCAACTTCCAGTCTCATTCATTCCTCACAAAGCTGAGATTAAGGGGAAAAAAACAAGGGATAAGTTATCAACATTTAAAAGCAATCTAAGCAGAGAGCAACTTTTAAATGAAGCCATTTAAGGCCAGAGCCTCCCAGCTGTCTTGGTGTCCCCACTGAGCCCACAGGGTTCATGACATCCCTGTCACTGACTGCAGGCTGCCAGGGAAGATGCATTAGCCAGGAATGGATGGAGCATCATTAATCTTTTCCTCCTCATTCGGATGCTGCTGCAGTTGCAACAGATGTTCCAGAGCCTCCTGGCAGTGACAGATCCCTGCATGGTCCTGACTCCTTATAGGCAAGTAATGACAACAGCCACAGATTCCCAGGGCTGTGTCAGCTGGATTTTATAGGTCTTTCCTTCCTCTGCAAAGTTCTGCATATTTTCTGGGAAGTTTCTTTATGAGATATGGTGTATTTGAATCACACATCAACTCTGGCCCACAGTTCACATGGATAGATCAGTGAGCTGGGGTCAGCATCCTCCTTTCTGAGCATCCCAACCTGGAACTTCCCAGTGGAGGGTGCAGGTTACATCAGAGCAACAGGACCTGTGGCTGGTGTGCAGAATGGTTTGGGGAAGCATGTTTCACACGTTGTGACAGATGCACAAGGATGGGAGTCAAGGATCTGTGTTCTCCCTCCAACTGTGGTTTTCTGTTTAGGTAAAACATGGTCAATCCTGACAGTGACCAGGGAGCTTTGCTTTCATTGCTTTGCCCTTGCTGACATCAGAACACAGCTGGGCACCTGAGGCAGATCTGAGCTTGTACCCACTGGGAGGCTTTGGAACTCTATTGGACAAGCATGAGGTGGGAGAATCCATTCCCTGGGAGAAGGGGCAGTGACCAGGGCTGCAGGTTGAGTAGGTGAGAATTATAAAGTCATGGAATCACAAAATAGTTTGGGTTGAAAGGAACTTTAAAGATCATGTTGTTCCAATCTCCCTGCCATGGGGCACAGGGATGCCACTCACTAGACCAGGTTGCTCAGGGCCCCATCTAACCTGGCCTTGAACACTTTCAGGGACAGAGCACCCACAACTTCTCTCCTCAGTATGTTCTCAGGGTGCCCCTTACATGGATGCTAATTCTCCTCTTCAAGGTGAGATGCCCTGGCATTAAAAACCATTCTCACCCTGTCTGAACTCCAGGGAAGTCTGACCATTTGGTCTTACCCTTGTACATGAGGCAGACAAAGTTCTCAGATCATTCTTTAAAGGTCTCAAGGGCAGAAGTTATCTCCCTCCTTACCCAAGATGATTCATTTTGCTGATGATCCATTCCACAAAAAAAACCCTCAAACTAAACATGACAAGTTTGTTTCATATTTTCATTTTAAATTTTCCACTTTCATTCATTTTCCACCTTCTCCTTCCTACCATCAAATCTCATTTTGCACTTGTCTGCCAGCTGCGTTCAGACATCTCTGACAAGAGCCTTCAAAGGAAAATCCTTCAGCTCCTCCTCCTTGAATACACCCTGTTTACAAATCAGCAGTGAACTTATTTGTGTGGCGTTACAGAGCTGCAAAACCTTGCTCAGCAGACAAAAAGTCACTCAAAATTCTCTCTGCTTCTCATATTATATCCAGCAAGGTGTATCCCACTGTCAGAGCTGAAATCTCAGCAGCAACGATGAGAGAAATTACTCCCCAGACCGTCCTGGCCATGCAAGCCTGAGAGATGTGAGGAATGTCATGTGCATATAAAACACTCCTGGGCTCTGTGGATAAAATCCTGATGTGGAGAAAGGCAGCTGTGAGGCACAAGGACTCCAGCAAGTCCTGAGACTCTGGAAGATCATCCTTTTCTGTGGATGCTGCTGCCTTTCAGTTCATTCTTAACTCTCATTCCAAAGGGAAAATAACAACAAGGCTCATCCAACTTGTCTTCAGACAGACCCAGGGCACGTGGCTGCATCCCATCCTTGGCATTCTATAGTAACACTTTGGGGTCATAAATCAGTCAATAAATAAATCATTCTTGGCACAAGCTGTAAAGGCAGTTGTGGGTTATTTGCCCAATGAGAAGTGCCCATCCTGTAGGTGCTTTAAACTAAAAGAAATGAGGTTTAGAATGGATTTTAAGAAGAAATTAATCATTATGACGATGGTGGGGCCCTGGAACAGGTTGCCCAGAGAAGCTGTGGCAGCCCCATCCCTGGAAGAGTCCAAGGCCAGGCTGGAAAGGAATTGGAGTGACCTGGGATAATGAAAGGTGT
This sequence comes from Neodrepanis coruscans, assembly GCA_013400695.1. Lineage (NCBI taxonomy): Eukaryota > Metazoa > Chordata > Aves > Passeriformes > Philepittidae > Neodrepanis > Neodrepanis coruscans. The sequence goes on along the minus strand of VYZS01029001.1, from coordinate 2,077 downwards.
CCCTGCCCATGACAGGGGGTGGAATGAGATGATCCTGAAAGTCCCTTCCAGCCCAACCCATTCTGGGTTTCTATGATTCCACGACTCTATGCCAACATCCAGCCAGAGAAATTCCAGGGAGGTACTGGGATTGCAGAGAAATCCTGCAGTGGTGAAGCAGGTGAAAACAGAGACAGCAGCATCTGCAGAGGGCAGGAATCCACATCTCTGAGGCACAGCTGCCTTCACTCATCTCAAGGGGTTGTTATCTCCAAGCTATGTCACATGTCATCATTGCCAGTTGCTTGAATGCTGATTAAAAAATGCATAAAAGGGACTCCTGTGAGGAAAAGTTGTGCTGGCATTGTTTCATTAGGGTATGGGAGGTGATGGATCCTGCCTCATGCATGATCTTGGGAATAATATCCAGCCTCTCCCATCTGTCTTCCACTCCCATATACACCCTGATAACTGATTTTTCTTCTAGAACTGATGTGAAATTGAGTTGCTTTGCAGGTCAGCACAAACTTGTCTCGTGTTGGTAGGGAAAAAAATGCAGTGTGCAATTTGGGACATCCATGTTCTATAAATTAACTCATCCTGGAACAAGCACATGGAAGGGTCGATTGGTGATTGAGGAACCAGAAAACCTGTTTTAGGAGAGGAGACTCACCACATTTTATTACCTGAAGCAAGTTATCACTCAGAAGAATTTCACTGAACTCTGCAAAAATTAGGGAAGGTGGTAAAAACTCTTCAAGCAGCTGACAGGAAAGGGAGGATGATCACCATGGACACATAACAACAGAGATCAGAGACCTCATGAATATATTTGAGAATTAGGAAAAAAAAAGAGTCAAATCATCCGAACCAGAAGGTTTAGAGTAGGCTATCAGAGGAGGTAGGATAAAAAATCAGGGTTAAATTGAGCTTGATGCCTCTATTTAAGAGATTGTATTTGCTCATAATAGCGAAGGACCAAGGCATCTCGCCTGATCTTGTGTTCCTAAAACTGCCCCTCTTCACTCCATCTGCTGTTTCCGTGTAAAAATGCACAAAAAAGGAGCCAGAAACACTACAGCAGCAAAGCACAGCCCGGGTGGAGTCAGCCAAAGCAGGGGTAAGATTTAGCACCGAGGCTCGGGAGGAAGGATCAGGTAGAAGTGTCTCACATCCCCGACAATTATCTGATTAATGCTTGGAGCCAAAGGGAGTCAAAGGGAGGACTTCATAATTCCTGGGCCACTAATCTCAGGATCGTTTAGCACTGATAAGAGGGCGAATCTTCCTCTTTCCACAAGGGGGTCTGGCTGAAAAATGTGAGTGACAAACCGACCAGCTATCAATTAACTTTATGAGTCAGCTCCTCTCTGGCTGTGCTGTGGAATTCATCGTCCGGTCCAGCCCACAGCCCCATTTCTACTGCCCTTTTCTGCTTCATAAATGTGCTTTCCCACCTCCCTGTCAAGCCTCTTCTCAGCCTCCTAACATTTTAGGAGTGCTCCTGTCTTCCTCGCAACACGACAGTGAGTTTTCCTGCTTATTGCTGGGTGTTAGAAGACAGTTCTCCTTCTTCTGACCTCTGCAGCACCAGCTCATTCATGCAGAGAAAGTGGATGCATATCCTATTATCCCTTGAAGTGTTTTATAGCTTATGTTAAGGCTTTGGTCTCTTCATAGTTTGCACCTAATTTTAGGATAACTATACCTCTAAGGAGAAAGCAATGGGATGTTATCTGAAAATTGCCATAACCTCTAGAAGATGATTACTAAATATATTTATTTATAATAAATATATTTATATCTTTATTGATGAAATCTAAATTAGGTAAAAATATTTATTTATGAAATCCAAACTAGATGATTCTAAACAGAATGTATAAAATGTATAGGGGCAAAAAAATACCCTGTACAAAACCCCAAGCAAACCAATCACAAATACCTAGAATTTAAATGATGTGAAAAGCCATCTTTTCCTCTGAATGGTTCAACTAACAAGAGGACAGACATTTCCTTGGTTTTCCACACAGTCATTACTCCTTGGAGGAACACATCACTCTTCGGGGATATTATGGAAAGCAACTTTTGAAAAGGGTAT
>VYZS01028996.1:9865-25141 GCA_013400695.1 Neodrepanis coruscans | reverse complement strand
CAGGGGCTTAAATAAATAAATAAAAATAAGAAGAAATACATGCCTATAGCTACAGGAAAAACCTATTGTGCCATTTGTTCCAAAAGCCTTGACACGTTCAGGGCTTTTTCCTGAATTTGACTTTTTTTCTTTCCTATTTTTTTTTTATAGGATTTTGGTCAGTCAGCCAGTGCTGTAGGAAATAAAACAACTCTTTGACAGATTCTTGTTTCTCAGTCCCTTTCCCAGCAACTTCCCCCTCTGGTAAAGTGAACTGAGCTGCAGGATTCTGATGGAAAAATCAAACAAACTGGCCGAGCATGGCTGAGAAGTAATAGAAAACTACTTGGATCTCAAGGCCCTGCCAGTATAAGTTTAACATAGTGTTGTTCCTTCAGCAGATGTCAAATGCCCTTTTCTATTTTCTGCGATGTATCGTGTCCTTGGTTCATCCTCCTGTGAACAGCCTTTGGTGCTGAGTGCTTGGGATGCAGCAGTTATCTCTTAGCAGAGGCTTTCTAGCCCTCTCTATAACCCATCTTGCTGTCATAGAATCACAGAATGATTTGAGTTGGGAGAGATCTTAAAGATCATCTCATTCCACTCCTGCCATGGACAGGGACACCTTCCACCTTGCTCCCAGGTTGTGCCAAGCCCCATCCAACCTGGCCTTGGACACTTCCAGGGATGGGGCAGCCACAGCTTCTCTGGGTAACCTGTGCCAGGGCCTCCCCACCCTCACAGGGAAGAATTTCTTCCTAACATATAATCTAAATCTCTTCTCCTCTCTTTTAGTTCCTTAAACATTCTCACCTTGTCCTATCACTATCTGTGCTTGTAGAAATTCCCTCTTGAGGCCTCTTTTAGCCTCTTGTAGTCTTTTTTTCCAGCTCTCAGCCTGTTTCCAGAGATGCTCAAGCTCTCTGATCACCTTCTTGGCCTCCTCTGGACTCATTCCTGTGCTTGGAATAGAAGGAATAGTGTAAATATTATTGTGGATGTAATTTTAGAGGTATCTTAAAACTCAGTTTTGAGATCAGTATAGGTTTGCAGGCTACTATGAGAAATGGTTGAACAGCTGAGGTTGTGGGAGGTAATAGGGAGAGGCTCCTTGTGTAAGTGGCTCAGCATGGTTCTCACAGCCTCTCTGTTCTATGCTTGTGCCAGGAGTCTTCCTCACTGTGGTTTCTCAACCCTTGCTGTGTTCTGCCTCTAGTTCTTCCAAAAAGTTGACAGTGGAGCTGGCTGCCTCTCCCAAGGGATGTGGAGCTGGCTGTGCATGTAATGGATGGGGTGTAGATGATTCAGAGGAATCTGCACATGGCTGTAAACTCCGTTGTTAGTCTTTCTTTTTGGAACCTGAGACCCCTCCCCAGTGTGTTGCTCTCTGGAGCACGTCCCCCTGTCCTCAGAACAGGAGTGTGTGCTGGCAGTTAATGAGAAACGCTGGAAGCTGAGTCCCAGGAGATGATTAAACCCCACGAGCCAATTAAAGGAAGTGTAATTACACAGCAGGGACAAGTTGTTAAACAAGCGAGAGGTTATTGTCCTTCAAGTCAACGTTCTGGAACAGCCAAGAAAAGCCTACCAGGAAAAACTGGCAGGACAGTTTTGCTTGGCCTAAGGCTACTTTTGAGGAAGTTCAAGAGCTGGGGGGTGGAGGAGAGGGCTAATACAGCGTTTTGCCTTTTGTCTGTTTTTGCCTAAGTGCTTAGAGCAGAGAGATCTGGAAAGGAACTGCCACGTCAGTAAACTGAGCTGCCTCTAGGCTGGTGTAGGGAAAGCATAAGCTGAAGTGCTTCCCTACGCATTAACTCCCTGTTTTGGGAGAGAGGTGTGGGCCAGGAAACCCAGTGTGTGGCTGGCACAAGCCTGGACATGTCTGAGGGTTTGGAGTTGTACTCGGCTGTGCTCTGAGCGAAGATTCATGCACAAAGCAGGCACGGGGATAATTTATGGTGTCTGAATTCTGTGTTTTTATCTGCTCATGGGTGTCTGCAGACTTGCAATATGATGATAGGACTGCTGTGGTTGCAAAGGGTTGATTTAATTTTTTTGGCTTGACTTGAGCGCAGGGATTAAGGATTTTGGTATTAGCAGTTGCTGGTGTTGGAGGAAATGAATCGCATCCCAGTGTTACTCTACGTATCCCATCACAGGTTTGTGTAAACCTAAATCTACCTCATCCTGCTTGTGGTGGTCTTTATTTGATAAGGACTCTGGGAAGCTTTGAAAGGTACCTTCAGGTAGTGGAGGGATTAGCAGAAAATCTTAATTGCCTGTGAGTCCCTTGTGTCCTGACCACTAGGTGACATCACACACTCACCGTTTGTGAGCACTTCCAGTGGGAATGTTCACACCTAACTTGCAAGCTTGCTTTTGCTCATACAAGGCACAAGTATGTTTTCCAGCCACATTTGTGCTTGAACTCCATGTGATGATAACAACCCCTAAAGAATGTGGATTTTAGCACAGAGCAAATGAATTTTCTGAAAATGCGGTAACTTGCTCAGGTAGCAATTAAAATAGTTCTGTTCTGTTATTCCTCAAACTGTTCATTTGGAGGAAAACCACAGAAATACTGCACAGATTTGGCTACATTCTGTTCTCAAATGCTCGCTTATATAACCTGTGACAACTAAAATTTTCTTTTTGTCAAGGTGGCTGTAAACAATAGCTTTTAAAACGCCTATTGGAGGGAAGAGGAGAGGCTAAGCCTCAGGTATTCTTTAGAAATCAGGGTTGCCTAAAAGCTTCTGCAATTCATTTTTTGGTGTTCCTCAGGGGACGTTTGTTTGCTTGTGTATTCAGGCTTCAGCCTCTAGTTGGGAAAATGAATGCAAACTTACCATTAAGGTAAATGTCTCCAAAAGGGACAGAAGAGTCACTCACCTGTGAAAAGTGGCAACTCAGGAGCCAAACTCAGCCCATGTAACCTGCCAACATCCAGGGATACATTGGGTCAACTGCTGGGGTTTTATTCCCAGTCCTGACTGGAAAAAATAGCTTCCCCTGTTGGAAAATCCCCATGGATCAGCTTCTCAGTCAAGGTCAAATCCCCATCTTTTGTACTTGGCCATTATTTCAGGTGATAGATGCGCTATTGACTGGCAGCAATGACAGAGCTTGGAATGATGGGGGAACTGAGGCATATTCAACACACTGGCACAGAGCTAACTCATGCTAATGTTCAATAATCCTATCCTGCTGCTACACTCTAATGGCTGTGGGCTTGATAGAGCCCCCTCATTGAACTGGTGTATTTCTTATGGACCTGCCCACCCATCCTTCATGAATTTTTATTAAACAAAACTGTAAGCGGATTGATTTTGTACTCCTTTATTGCATTTTTATTTAATTCCTTTCAATGGTGGAGGCTCCATCATGTTATCTTGACGTAAATCATGCTGGGGCAGCATGCCAAAAAAATAAAAAGACTACAGGATCATACTTGCATCCAGCGTAAATTTTACTCCTATAACCTTTATTAGCGTAGATTCATTGATTTTTTTCAACCCCCTCCTTCCCCTCTCCCTTCCTCCTTTTGGTTAGACTTAGGTCAGAACCTGACAGGTCTCCCTTTAAATAGAGGAGGACAGACTCTAATTTTTCTTGTTAAATAATAAAAAAAGTAGTTGGTGTTGATTAAACGACTATTTTTTTCTTCTTCTGTGTTATACACAGCGAAGAAAATAATTGTGATGCCAATAGGATCGTGGGCAGTCTGAGCTGTGTTGGCTAAAGGACTGCAGTGGGAGCAGTGTTCTGGAGAGCAAGGAGCAGAGATTTACTCTCATATCATCTCTTAGTGTGTGTGTAGGGTGGTTTGGTTCTCCTTCTCTTCTCATGCTGGATTAGTACTGAGCAGGATTTTTGTATCCTGAATTTTTTCATGCTTTTTTGCTTCTCACAATTTTCAACTTCAAGTGGAGTCTTGAAGTTGTCAGCTGTAATAATTATCTTTTAAGGTACCTAAACAAGGACATCCTGTCTTCTGAACTGTCCTTTGTGCCTTTCCACTCGAGTCCATCAAAAAAATGAGTCTGAACACTTTCCATAAATGCCTCATGTGTTTGTGGCTTTCTAGAAAATACAGTTGGTAGCTAAAGAAGGCACCAGTAGGTGGCATGGGAGAATATACAGTGTCGTTCCAGATACAGTTTTGGTGGACTATAAATTGCTAATTTGAATTTTTGAAACAGTGTCTCCCATAATGCCTTTTTGATTCACTGGCACTCCAGTGCATTACAAGATAGAGCTTCACCATCCATTGCCTTTGTGTAATTTGACTATGGATAAACAAGCAGAGTGTTAAAGCTGGTCCTAAAGTAGCTTGTGCTTCAGTTTTCGCTCTCTACAACTACCAGAAGGTAGGGTGTAGCCAGGTGGGAGTCCTGTTCTCCCAGGAAACTAATGACAGGACAAAGGGAAATTGGCCTCAAACTGTGCCAGGGGAAGTTCAGGTTGCACATCAGGAAGAATTTCTTCCCTGAAAAGGTTTTCAAGTATTGAAATGAGTTGCCCAGGGAGGTGATGGAGTCACTATCCCTGGATGTGTTCAAGAAATGACTGGACATGGTACTCAGTGCCATGGTCTAGTTGACAAGATGGAGATCATCCAAAGACTGAACTTGATCTCAAAGGTCTTTTCCAATGTAAATGATTCTGTGATTCTATGAAAACAAAGTCTCAAGTTCTTTTAGATTGCCATTGCTGCCGATGGAAATGTGAGAGTCAGGATTGCATTGCAGAGCTGGAGGTCTTGATTTCCACAGTGGCCATTTTATGTGGCAGGAGGCCACTTTCTCTGCTGAACCATAGAGCTCTAATTTGTCTCCTGAATTTCTGGGTTTCATGAAGAGCAAGGTTATGCTTTGTTCTAGCAAATGCTGCTCTGTGAGGCTGTTACAGCAGAGCTGCAGCAATCCCTGGCAAGGAATCCTGGGCTGAGCAAGCAGCTCCCAACATGGTGCAGGGAGAATGAAGGATGCTGCTGTGACAGCCCTGGGGACATAAAAAAGGATAGGGCCAGAGGTTCCTTGCTCAGTCCTGTGCTACCTGCTATGGTTGCAGCCCTGTTGACTCTGGTGGTGAGCACCAAGGGGGAAGGAATTCTTGTCATGTTTTTCTGTTCACCAGCTGAACATGTCAGCCAACATGGACTTGTCTGCCTAAATATCAAACCAGAGTGAATGAAGTCAATGAGGAAACATGGCTGAGTTATGATAAAATGGAGATAACTGTGGTTTTACCTGTTTGCAGATCATATCAGAAACATAATTTCTCTGCTTTGATGGAGCTAGTTTTCTCCCTTTTCCCTCCAAAAATATTTTTGTTTAAAAATTTGAAATGAGTTCTGTTTTTTAATTTTTCTATTAATGCAACAACAGTGAGGCTAAGACTGAAGAAGTGTTGCTCTTAGTTTACAGCAAGAAGCATTTTGACATGCATTTTTGGTGGATTACTTCTGATGATCTCCCAGAAGAAAAAGAATTGAAGTGAAAGCAGAAGGTCCTTGGATCACCTGACTTAATATTACTTGGCTAGAGATGGGCTTCTGGCCCAAACTGTTGTTGTAGCCAAGAGGTTTTGTCTAGATAAACAAGGCACAATCAGCAGAGAAGTATTTTATTGTTTAATATCTTCCCCCTTAAATTAAACTAAACAATAAAATATTTCAAAGCTATTAAATTTTATGTCTTAGTTCTTCACTAGTACTTACTAGTGCTAATAATTGCTAGTCACGGTTCCTGTGGTGGGACTTGTTTAGAAACAAAACAACAAATCTGTTCCTACTCCAAAAGTACAAATAGTTTAATAAATATAGGATAAGAATCAGAAGGTCATTCACTGGAGAAGAAACAACGAATAAGAAAAATTCAGTGAGGCTAAAGCTAGACACAAGATTTCAGAGATCATTAAACATTCACTGAGCAGGCATCACTTAACTTTGCTAAAGTAGAGTCTAAAAGTGTTTAGCCACTTTCTTAATTCAGTTATGTTGTAGTCTCTTATTTTTCTTTAGCTCTCAGTGCTACCAGGATATTTCCCTATATGAACTTGATATGAGGGTTCAAGTTAAAGGGGGACTGAAATGGATAAATAGTGCATCTTCTTTAGTATTCAGGGGTGTCTAAAAGAAAAATACTCAGAAGCAGGCAAGGGGCTCTTCAATTGCTTCTGCTTTGTCTTGTCCTGTCTAGTCCTTGAAACAGATACATTCCAGATCCTTGTGCAAACAGATCAATTTGCGGCTGAATTCTGCAGGGAACTATTAATCTTAAAATGTAAAATGACCAGTAATTTGCAAATATTTCTGGGTCAATTTATTGATAGGGATAAACAGAGGTGCAAGAATATTTTTGGTGGGTGGGCAGTGGAGAAATGGCAAGACCCCTCCTTTGGTTAGAAAATGGTATATGGCAGTCTGAGTGGGGTTAATGTTCCAGTTGTTTACAGTGGTTAAGAAAAGAGTGTTTCTTACAGGAATCACAGTATTAATCAGAAAAGAAAAATGGCAGTTGAGAAAGCTAATAACATTCCAGTTGATTTGATTATAACATTAAGATTGTTTAAAACTGTCATTTCTAATTTTGTTAAAAGAAATAACAGAACTTAGATCCATAGCTTAGTGATCTAGGAAGAATATTTGAAACGTCAAGGAGGAAACTCTTAGGCCATTAGAGATGCTCTGCATTTAGTGCATGTTTGGGAAGGAGAAATGGATTGCCTTCTTCATGCTAAGTTAGCATAGAGAGACCTGGAGTGTCTTGACCTTTTCTTAACCTTGTATACTCGAGTTTTAGGAAAAATTTGCTGTTTTTATTCTGCGAGGGAGGACCAGTAAATTGCTGGCTTGGGAGGTAAAAGGGAGTATTTATAAAAGTCAAAGTGGTGCCTGGCAAGAAAATGGGATGTGGCTGTTTTTTGCTCTTATTGGTTCACCTTTGTTAAGTCACATCAGGTGTCCAAACATTTGATTCATTAAAAAGCCCACAAATGGAACAGTTTTTTTCCTCAGTCTTGTGAGATTTGGGAATCTTTTGTAGTACTCTTGTGATGTGATGTTAGAAACAGTACATCGTATGAAAACAAAGCTCCAGCTATACAAATTGTTAAGGTTTAAAATGAGTCCTTTTGCTGTGATTGGCTTTTTTAGTTATGGCAGGTTTTTGCTTTCATCCTTCTGTTTGCCAAGGCTACACATGTACCTACAGGGACCACTGTTTGTCTAATCTGAAACATCTCATTTTCACTGAAGTCTGTGATTATTTTGGGATGGAGTCCAATGTAGCCATACTGATAGAAGTTTACAACTTCAGAAAAGTTTGTGGGCATTCTCTTGTGGAGGTGGAGCTGTTACCTTGGCAGCAGGCTCAAAAGAGGCAGAAAGGTGAAGGTAGAGCTGTTTTTTCTGTAGAGGAAAAGCAGCATTTAGCACTGTGCAAGGTCACACACACCTCCCAGCCTTTGTGAGAGGTTTAACTACCTGTGAGATTTGGACTTCCTAGACCCCAGTCTCTCATGTTAATGTGGAAATCTCAGTGGATAGACTGGACTTCTGAAGCTCTTTGCCTGTATCTTGTCTCTCTCCATCCTAGACTCTTTCTTGCCGTGTAATCCCACAGTCTGGCAAGCTCCATAATAAGTGCAGATAGATGAGTGTGTGTACATCTCCATTAACATGACTGTGCAGGCTAATGATGGGGACCTCCTGCTGCTCTCCGCTTGTTTTCTGTTGATTGTTATGTAATGTTCGGCAGCGGGAGGTAAATTCCTCTCCAATTTTGAGACCCGTTGCAGCATGCAAACCCCACTGTGAGAAGTCACGGTGATTGAGCTTTCGAATCAAGTCCCATGCTGGTAACTATAAATTAGGCCTATTATACACTCCGACCGACAGCCGGGAAACCTTCCGTGCTGCGTGTGGCACAGCAGAGTCTTGGAGCTGCACCGGCGTTTGTTTTGTAACTGTGAACACTTGTGTCTTGGAAAGGCTGGGATGTTGAAATTTGATGGGATGTTTGTGCTCATTCAGATAGAGGCCCGAGGCTCCTCTGGATGCTGAAGGGATGCTTGGGGTGTGCCTTTGAAGACTTGCTCCTGCTCTGCAGGCTGCGCTTTTGGGATCACAGGGCTTGGAGTATAAGAGCTGTTTTGGTGATGGGAGTTTGTTCCAGGTGCTCTTCAAACATCTTTGCCAGGCAGGATCTGTGGCTTAGGAAGATGCTCTGAATAAGCTGTGTTCTGCATTTTTGTGAGGCTAAAGTGATACACATGGGATAATGGAGTATTTACAATGGGGTAATTTTGGCTAAGGTTGTAGATATGCAGAGGCAGGAGAGAATGCCAGGAGCCTTCCCAAGCCCTTTAGCACAGGCTGTAGAATCCCTTTTCAAGTACAACAAATCTGGTAGTTATTAATGTTACTGATCCTTTCTCTGGTGCAATGAGTGGGTAGAGCTGAGGGGATATGGCTCAGTAAGATACAGTTTAAAACACCTAGATTTGGTTATTGCAAGATCTATCAGGTTAAACTCCACAGTTTTTGTGGTGCACGAAGAAAACTTAGTTGTATGGCTATTTTCATAGATTTCAAATCTTCCATCTCCTTAAACTCATTCATTGTCTTAGGTTTTTGGTCAGTGTTCACTGAAAAAAAAAAGACATAGAAACCGTTTCAGTGCAATGTGTGGAAAAGAGGTATTTCTGTGAGTTTTAAAACTACTCTCAACATCAAGCTGCTTTCTCTAAGCACATGGGAAACAGGAGGATTTCTGTTGACTATTCACTGCTCTTTTAAATGCTAGGAAAATACATCTTAAGAGAATGTAAGCATTTTATTCCTAATATTGCAGTTATTAGCCTCAGTAGTAGATAGGACAACTGTTTGCTGTTGCAAATGCAAGGCAACTCAGCATCTCTCTGTAGCCAGCCTGAGCAGATGGATGAACTCAGCACAACCTGAGCTGCCCAACTTGATCGCTTAGTTCCTGCAGTAATCTCACACATGCAGTACAGAGCTTCCAGGTTCAATTCTTAATGCTGCATCCTGATGCTACAACTATTTTTGGCTTTGTGGAGCTTAGAAAGGGGTTTTGACTCAGGAAGGACGGAACATACAGTTAAAAAGAAAAGCAGCCAGGATATTTTTCCCTTTGGGAACTAGGATTTCCCTATGTGGCTTGGAGTTCTTGCACTTTTCCCACTTCACTGTTGCACTGCTGAACCTTGAAAGGTTGTTATAGAGCTTAATTAATTTATAGAGTACCTTGAAAATGTATGGTCAGATCCTCAGCTGGTGTAATCTGGCGTGACTCCATGGAACTGAGCAGACCTACACTGATGATTATGACCTAGGAATTTGGCTTATGAGTGCTCTTGCTCAGTAGCCTGACATGCACAGGGTAAGTCCTAGGTGTAGATTATATTCAGGTGTCTTGCAAAAGGAACTGGCTACAAAATAGATCCAAATATTTGAGTGACAGGCCCTCAGTATAAAATTTGTGGTTTATCCCTGTTTAATAGTCAAAGATTAGCAAGCATCCAGGTAGAGATATATGGTCTAGTCAGCACCTGATGTGGTAATGATGAATGGGAACTTGAGAGAGGCTTCAGATTAGCCTCACATGCATAAATATCACATGTAGGTGACAAGGACACTGGAGGTCACTGGATTGTATTTGTGCTCATTCATGGCCTTTATAAACTCTGTGCTACTTGAGCATGTTCCCTTCAGGATAAAGGGAAGCATGGTCAGATGTCACTGTAGTTGGAAACCTTTTCCTCATGACATGAGTTTTGCAAAACTCTTATAATATGTTAGTTCTGTGGAGTGCATGGTATACAAATAGGTATTTAAAATATTAATGTATTCATCTTGTTCACTTTCCCCTTCTCTTTTCATGTTCCTTTCAACTCTTCCCGTGCCTGACATTATTTTTAGTAAATTCACACTTCTTGAAGCTACAGGGCAAAAATGTTGTCAGATCATTTTGACTTCCCTGTTACAAATGCTAATAAACTGACATTATAGTGCATTTTCTAGTCTAATTGCAGGTTACACACCCAAACCTTGCTTATGAAAACTTGTAAAATAAATGTAGTAGTCTTGAGTGTATTTTAACTTCCAACAGTATCAGCTAATGAAAACAATAGTCAAGCAATGACAAAAACTAGAAAGCCCAAAACTTAGAAAGACCAAACCCACAAAATTAAGGCTGATTCATTCAGGTAGCACAATCTAATTTAAGTGAATTTTTTAACATTGTGTTAATGTTTTTGTTTACCTTGTTAACAGTGTTAACTCAAAAAGCTGGGAGTATGTTAATAATTCTTAATGACAACTAACTTGTCTTCTTTAGGATGGTGAGAGAGAAACTATGGAGTTAGCAGATAGGCCCAGGATATACTTACTCCTAGCCTTGTCCCTCGATTTGGACATGTGGATTATTAAAACCTTTCCACCGTGACTGATGTAGAGCTTCATGTATTTGGCTGTCACAGTGTAAGCTGTTGTCAATTAGCATTGTTTTTTCCCATGCTGTTTATTTCAGAAGCATAAGAATAACAATAAATGTAAGTGCTGGACTATGAAGCATTTGGAAGCATTGAAAAGAGCTCCAGTTGTCATATTCTGTTCTTTAATGGTGAAAGACACAATGTGTGCATTTACTGCTGTCCCAGACAGAGAACGTACTGAATTTGTATGGCTTCATCCCTAATCCCCAGAAATTGGGTGTCATGTATTTTATCTCAGGGGATGGGAGAATTGGCACTGAAAGTTTGCCTGATGGAGCCCATAATTAAACCTCCATGTGAGCTGAGGAAGAGTCAAAAGCTGCTGGAAAATTTATCAAACCTGTTCTCAACATCTGAGGCAACATGAAACCTTGGTGAAGAGCTGTAACAGGAAAACTTGTTTGAGTTGACAACTGGCTGTGATGGAAATGGGACCTTCCTCTGTGGGGACATGGCCTGGGAGGAGGCCAGTAAGGAGTGATGTGCTTCTTGTTTGCCTTCGAGCAGGAAGGCAGGGATGGCAAAGTGCAGCTGCCAAATTTGGCTGACCTCAACCAACCTAGGCTTGCCCGAGGCCATCTGTGACTGAAATATTTGCTTTCTCAGCACACTTATGGAGCTGCAGAAGGGCAGAGGATTAGGCAAGGGGACACTGAAAATGTACAACTTAGGAAATGGTGAATCGTGTTTCTACCCAGCAGCTGCTTTTTTTACTTCAGACAGTTTGAAAGTGGCAGCAAAATTGCTCAAGATCTGGTCGAGTAAGTTAGAGGAACTGGATGTTGAAAGGAGCCAATTCAGCACAAGGAGAGTGAGGAGGGTCCGATGGACTCTCAGCATGGCAGTGAGGGGGAGGTGCTGTGATCTTCTGTCCTCACTTGTGTGAGCAAAACAGTACTGGAGTAACCTGATGTAGTGCTGAGATAGCTTTCCTCCTCTCTGTCTCAGGTCTGGGTTGTGCAAAACATTCCCAGTGTAGCTGCTCTGTTTCAGCCCCTCAGGCTTGAGCAAGTCTGTCTGAATCTAATAGATCACTGTAGTGTGGTACAAATTGTATTGGCACTAGTCCTAGTTAGTGTTGGTGCAGTGTGCTTGCTGGACATGCTTGTATGGTACACACTGAGTTGTTCTAATAAACCCAATGCATATTTCTATGGAAATAGGACTACACTGCTGTTCTGCAAGGAGGAAAATTTATTAGTATTTTACTGCAACGGCATCTTGTAAATATTACCGGCATTTGTCATGTTTTTTTGAGCACGTTTTGTAGCAGTAGGAAGAACAACATTTGAATGAAAATACATGTTTGAAAATGGTTGGAAACATTACTGGGTATTAACATGTAGGCTTTTTTCTATTTTTGGGGTGGTGGTGGGAAGTGTTTTTCCTTGAATTAATTTCTATTTTGCTGTCTTTTCTGTAAAACTGTATGCAGTGAGTGATCCTGAAAGAAGCAATGCCTGTTAATGGCATTACAATATCAATAGGATAACCTTTTATTGATCTATTCATTATCAGTAATCAAGTAAATGTATACTTGTTAAATATTGATATAAGGGGTGATAAGACCTAACTTTTTCGAGGAAAGAGTGGTGTTTTCATTTGTAATTGGAATTATATGTTTTTCTTGTGTGTTTTTTTTTTGGTTTTCTTTTTTTTTTCCTGATCAGGTAGCTAATAACTTTTGAATATTCATAATTTAAAATCTGTCAGTGTCAACATGGTTTTCGATCTGAACTTGGGAGATTTGAATGTATCACAGCCTAATTTATGTTGTCAAGGAAGTTATGCTTAAACCTGCCAATTCATCTTTGGGTGCCAGGGCCAGCTAAAATAGGTGGAAGAGAAGATTTTCTTTGAGAATTATGTTGGAGATGATGGGCAAGGGCTGCTCTCTATAATATTCCATGTTTTGATCTGAGTCATTTCCCAGTGAAAGTCTGATGAACAGTTTTTGATTTCTATATGATTATATAGTTTAATTCTTAGGCATTATAAAATTGTGATGTTCAGGTAAGGTTTTTGACAGCATTGACTTTGTGTGTCCAAAAGTGATTTTACACAGACTGCATGTCAGGGAGTGAGGCAATCACTCTAAAAGGGACCCCTGTAAAGGTGTCCTTAATTCTTCTACCTCATAGACAATAGCAATGAAAAAGACAGAGCTTTCATCAAATATATTGATCAACCATCATTTGATGTACAGTTATTACTTCAGGATGGAGGTGCCTTAATCGTGAACATTCCTTAGTTTGGGAAGCTATCTTGATGTTACACAGATAAGTAGCTTAGAAGAAACTTGGTGGATATTTTACCTGAATTCAGTGGGTGTTAATGGAGATAAAATGTGTAATTTTTGTCTGTGCCTCTGTGTCTCCTTAGCATTGTTAATGGTTTGTCAGAATATGAACAATGTGTGCATTTCAAATGCATGTATGAGTAATCAGCACTTGAAATAACATTGGACTGCTTTGAAAGCTGGAATCCTTTTCACAACAATACACTAAAAGCACTTAAATGGTAAAAAACTAAGTAATACTGATAGATACCTAATAAATGCATGCAGCTGATTCACTATTTGTAGAAATATTGTCATATATAGATATCTCTGTATAAAATCAAAGTAATGAGACTTTATGGCTTAATTGTGCCTCTGCAGACGAGACAAATTGGGATGATAATACAGCAAACCGTATTATAAAATACAAACTTTTAAAATCAGGGGCTTTTCAGTTGAACAAAATATGGAGATATGTAGCTTGATTTCTATTTAATCTCTATTAAGAATATCTTCTGTGGTTGTCAGTAGTTTGAAGGTGCAGAGGATGTTGTGAAGTTGAAGATAAAATACAGACTTGTTGCACACTTTGGTAGAGCTGCATCTGAATTAAGTTCTGTCAAACTGGAATAAATCTCTAAATTATCTTTGTTATGACCATATTGAAAACAATGCACAATTTTTTTACATTTTTTTTGAGGGAAACATTTTTGATTTCTCCTTTGAAACTATGTTATAATTTTACCGTCACTTTTTTCATTGGGTATTGAAGTAGGACGACTTGGAATCACAATCAGTTAGGGATTGTTTTTGTTTTAAATGCACAAAGAACTTAGAGCAATTTTATTTATTTATTTTAGTTGTTCTCTAGCTGGAGCAAAGCCAAGTTTGGGCATTTCAAAATTGAGCTTCCTTTTGTTTGGCACAATTTTTGTTGAGCTGGTCTGGTCCGTGATAGTTTAAATATTGGTGTAATGCATTTTATGCACCATCTAACATACAGAATAATGCTATTATGTTGTGGGCTGAAGACTATTAAGGCTGCTGGACTTGAGGTATAGCAGTTTCCTTCAGCAGCTGAAATGAATTTGGCATCACATCAGTTCCTGCGGAAATTATAAGAATGTCCACGACCATTCTGCTCCAGACCCTGTGGATCAGAACAGAAGGTCATCACTCATTTACATTGCAGGTGAAAAGGCATTTCAGGAAGCACAAAAAGTCCCAAAAGTAGCCATCTCCACCCTTCTAGCTGGAAAACAACACCTTTTTTCAGAGGTCTCCATGCTGAGTGTTCTGTGGCTGTATTTCAAATGCAGGAAAGGAGTCCCATTTCTAGAGGAAAACCCTAAATAACAATAAAGATTTTCTCAGAAAGTGGTCAGGCCAGGGAGAAGCTGAATTGAAAAGTAGAGGAAGAACATACTTTTGGAGCCAGAAAATAGTTTTTATTTGGTTCCTTTAGCTTAAGTATAGCTGACACTGCTAATTGCTTCATTTAGTCTTGCTATCTGTGCGGGAAGACTTTTTGAATTCAGAAGTTCATCTCAACACTGACTGTTAAGGCCCAAATACTTCATGTCTACATTACAGATCAGTTCCTAATTATCCACAATAGATCTCTCTGACTAGATAAATAAGGAAGTTCCACTTATGGTAGTGAAAACACATAGCAGGAAGATGCAGGCTCCATTGCCCCAGAAGGACAATGCTGTTAATAAAGTGTGTCTTCACTGTCAGTCACTGAGATGACTGGTCCAGATCCAGCATTGTTTTGAAACCTCTTCAGATACATTAGTGAGGGTCTACCCAAGCAAAATCCTCCCTGTCCCAGCTTCAGAGCAGCTCTGGTTTGCTTCCAGCCAGCTTGGAGCACAGGCAGCATTTTTACTCACAGCTGGCTGTGTCTNAATGAGTTGTCTTTATTTCTGGAGAGGTAAGAGTTGACAGTAGTACTACATTTAGGAAAACAAAACATAGCAGCGTCTGTTCTTCAGAAATATTGAAGGGATATGGGGAGCTGTTAAAAAAGTAACCTGGTGCAGAGCATCCCACGCTTGGAGCACTGAACTGGACTTCTGACTCACCTGTGTGTTGATGTTGGCTGGAGGAGTCATAAACTGCTAAAAGTGGTTAAAAAAAAAATTATAACCCACACCTTCTAAAAATGACAAAATACCAACCCCCAAGGTTGGTTTGATGCCTATTTTGGTCCCTACTGGGATAAATGGGAATTTTCTACTTGTTCTCACGAGGCTCAGCCAAGTCCACGGGGATGGGATTCATCTAAACTACAGACTGTGCCTTGAAGCTCTTGGCTGAACTTAGTGAACAGTCACTGTGAATCACTGTGAAACAGGCACCCCTGGAATGGGATTTATTGTCATTTATCCCCACTAGAAGGAAATAACTGTGTTCTTGAAACATCATTTTCCCCTACTGATTGTGAAGGGAATCTTGAGGATGCACCTGGGTGGAGATGTCCCTATTTTGTTTCA
>VYZS01028993.1:0-23829 GCA_013400695.1 Neodrepanis coruscans | reverse complement strand
AAGGTGTTGAAGAGCACTGGGCCCAAGTTGGAGCCCTACAGAACCACACTAGTGACTGTTAGCCAGCCTGATGTAACCCCATTTACTGTAACCCTTTGTGCCTGAGTAACCAGCTGTGTGTCGGACATTTTCTACACAAGGAGATAGCATCAAAAGCCTTACTGAAATCCAAGAAGATTAAATCAACTGGCTTCCTTTGATCAACTAGGTGGGCTCTGGTTGGCAACAAGCTGATCACAAATTAGCAATTTGCCTTTCCAACAATGAAGGCTAACTACATGCTGCACTGTACCAACAAAAGCATGGTCAGTAGGTTGAGGGAAGCGATTAGTACCTCTTAGTTATGAGTGCTCGGGAAGCACTGGACACACATCTGGAACATCATGTCCACTTATGAGCCCCCCAGTACAAGTGTTGATTAAGAGGTGCAAGTCTGGCAGAGAGCTATTAAAATGGGCTGAAAAACATGATGTACAAGAAGCTGAAGCGAAAGGGTTGTTTAGCCTGAATATATGAGGCTAAGAACAGATCTAACTGTTGTGTTTCAACTTCTTAATGCACAGGTATAAAGACAGAGCCAGACTTTTCTCAAAGGTGCATGGCAGAAGCACAAGAGCCCACAGTCAAACTGCAATCAGAGAAATTCTGGTTAGATATAAAACAAACACATACACTCACAGTTAGAATGATCAAATGTTGAAACAGGTTGTCACGAAAACTAGAGAATCTCCATTCTTGGAAGATATTAAAAACTTTATGATGTGAGGTCATAGAGCATGTGCTCAAACTTTGAAGAAGGTATCATCTTAAGAAGGAGGTTGGACTAAACAACTCTAGACTTCCCATCTAAATAAGTTGATAATTCTGTTTTAAGGGATTCACTAGAACTGTCTGACCAGTGTATTTCAGTCAGAATATACTTATTTTCTTCCTCATTTCCTTCTCCAGACCTCTGACTGAAATGTTAAAAGAAAAACAAAATTAAAACAACAACAAAAAAATCCATACAACCAAAGAAACCTCAAACAAAACAGACAAAAACCCCAAACCCCCCAAAAACCCATCCCCTAAACCATACACATCCCCATATGCACTTCCAAGGAAAATATGTTACCCTACTGTCAGAGACCAAAATGAACACTTATCCTCAGGGTAGAACACTTGTGTTTATAAAGACAGATTTTTCCAGAAGTAAACTCCTTTGTCACAACAAGATTAGCAGAACCACCATTAAGATATTAAGGATGGTGCAAATTTTATTTTGCCAGCCTGCTATGCACTGCCCATTCTAAGAACATCCTCACAATCTACTCTACCTTTTTTCCCCCTCTCTTCACTTTCCAAAAACATGCAATATTAGTAACTAACAACCTAATTGCCAATTCCCACGAGAAAAGTCTTGCATGCCAGGTAAACTTAAGGCTCCCTTTCCAGAGCGAATATAGTTGTCAAACTTCCCATTGATGAGCTTCCCCTTTCTGGCTCCCTTCAGGGAAACAATCTGTTCCCACTATCTTTGCAGGCAGAAGCACCTCACAACACACCTGGAGGGTATTCATCGATTCAAAGAAGGGTATTTCTTGTGGGATCATTACTAATATATTCTTTCAGATTCATCATTGGCTTTGGATAAAGATAATTTGGATTCCATATCTATCCAAGTCAGAACCATGGCAGGCATGAACTCTAGAGATATTCTTTCTGAATACTTTAGATGTGTTTATAAGATAGATACACCATTACTTAAAACTGTCACAGAAGACTGTCCTATGGTGCTCTTTTCTCTAACATGACTACAGTTAAAATTCTGATCTGTTGGAAATTCAGAGGGGTGACTGCTTCAAATTTATTAGTTACAGCACCAAGCCTGTCTGAGCTCAAGAAGTGCTTGGACAGTGACCTCAGGCACATGGTGAGATTCTTGGGGGTGTTCTGCGCAGGGCAAGGAGCTGGTGCATACCTACCAACTCAGCATATTCTATAATTCCACAAATATTTTGTTACACTTTTGTGATGAAGAGATACACGTATTTTTGGCAGGTAAGTGTTCTTCCTGGAGAATCTTTGGTATCTTTCATGACTTATACGCAGAGGAAAATTGGAATTTTGTAGGGTAAAAACAGTGAACCAGTCTAAACCCACTTACTGGATACTGCATAAAATACAAATATTGACCTAAAATTTAGAAGAGCATTTGAAAGTATTAAAACAAACACCAATACAGCCACCAACAGGTCTGCAACTGCTTTTCTTTTACAGGATAAATTTGAGAAAGTTTGGCTTCCCTTCACCCCGGAGATGGAGAAGGGGAATAAAGGCACCAACAATTCAAAGAACTTTAAAGCCTTGAGAATGAACACGACAATGATGATGTGTTAGGCCATTCAACCCTTAGGAGATGAAAACCTGCTTTATTTATTACATATGTACTAAAATCCCTAACTCAAGATCTTGTAATCTATATAAAGAAAATTAATGGGACACAGCATGATGAAGCATCATAGATTTAAACTGCACAGAGTTCCCTAACTGGTATTTCTCTTATTTACTATTGTTTCAGGAGTACAGAGGCAAGCCAAGGCATGTCTGGATCATCAAGTGCACATACAGTGAAAAAGAAGAATCCTCTCCTACCTGGCCAATCCTTCTTCATAGAGATAAATGACAAGTGGATCGTAGGATGTAACCAGAACATAGAGGCGCACATCGAATTTGAAATCTGAAATACAGTTGTCAAGGGTCAGTGACTGCAAATATCTTCCAGACATCATATCCAGTTTAAGAATTTTGACAGAACCCAAGAGCAATAAACTATTACCTGCTGCTGACATAGGTGCCTGAAGCTTTCCCAGTTGAAAAAGCTTCCAGGTTTTAGCAAATTTTCTAGCTACATTTTTCTGGGCCTAGTCAAGGCTAGACCACTCAGTTATTGAACTAAACTCCTGGAAATGTTGCAGAGATCCTCAGATGCAGGTCTGGGGTAAGAGAGAATTCCTAAGCATACTCACCATCTATGAGCAGGGGGTTGTTGATGTAACGAGAAACCAGGATGTTGTCTTCCACAACAATCTGGCTTGGCTGCAGAGGAACAGATAATTTAGGAGTGAAGAAACAAACAGGAATCTTAAGAAATAAGACAACTAGATCAAACCCACCATTTTTTCCAGCCTTTCCCTTCTAAAGACATCCTGTACCAACAACTATTTCTGAGGAGGGAAGAAATAAAAACGAACCAAAAAACCATAATTGTCAGTCACAATGTATTTAACATAATTAGATCATAATCAGAAGTCCGGGATGATTACATTCCAAAACACCCTGGCCATTGAATCTTCCAGTGAAATGTTTCTTAGAATAGAATATAAATTTGGCAGTCATATGGCAATGATGTCTTTTTTTCCTGCCTATTTTACGTATCTAAAAAGTGAAAGTTATTCTGTTTGCCTCTCATGGGTTAACCAAACACATGAACTAGGAGTTTAGAAGACAGTGGAAGGAGTATGTACAGCTGGTGAGGAAGTCACAAGCGAAGAAAATGACTCCACAACTTGTGATCTTTATAACTACATTCTGGGCTGGTATCCAACCTTTTTGCCTACGTGACTAAGTATCTTCTACTTGAGGCTCAGTGCAGGGCTCCTGTACTGGGAAGAAGCTACCCTTTACACTCAGAACAGAAAGTTCTAACTATGACAAATATACATTGCAACATCATGGGATCTCTTGAATAAGCTTTCGCTTTCTGCTGTATGCAAGACTCTCTTGTGACCAGTTTTAATGACACATACAATTTCTTGTACATTTTCTTGCCTTCAATTGCCAAAAGAGCCAAGAGAACCACATGATTCTGCCTTTATCCACTTTTTCATGTATTCAGCCATAACACCATCATCCTAAGAAGGAAACTTAAGCATATAAAGTGCACATACAAAATGTGAGGGAACGAGATCATCTTCCCTCAGCATATCACACAGAAGTGATGGCTTGCTCTCTTACGGATCAGAAAAATGCAAATGTTTGTTATTTTGTTAGGGGTGGGAGGGTTATTGTTGCTTATAAAAACTTTCATGATGAGATTCTAGAAGATACTCTCTTAGTGGCATCACACTGAAAGAAACTGGCTTGTGGGCTAAACTAGCTGAAGTGTTTCTGGAACAGAGATACACAAACGGATATTGGTCCCAGAAGGTCTTTTCCCCAGGTCATGGCCAACTGCCGTAGGAGCCTGAGCTCATTCCTCTCTTTCAAGCAAAGGAAAAGCTGAGTGGAGCTCTGGAAATACTTACCTCATACACTTGGCAAGTTGTTCCCTTATTTTATGGGAAATGATCCAAGTAGAGAACAGATGAGACAGCATGACCCCTTCAGTGTAGGGAAGGCTAAGGGGGTTCAAATGAGTAAAAACAAAATGACTCAGACAGTTCCACTGCTGAGAATATTTATTGGAATCCCCTCATGTGTTTGGCTCCTGTTCAGACGTATTTGTTACCTATAACAACCTAACTCCCTGCAAAGCCCAAAAAGAGCAAAACACAATACAACCATCAAGTTGAGTTCAAAAAACTACCCTCATTAACTTAATATGAGCACACTGGCCTTTAAGTAACACAGCTTTAAGATTAATATACTTTCTACTATATCAGGTTTCACTTTAACTGGTCTTTTCCATGGGAAAGAGGGAGACAAGGGGTCTGTTTGAGGACTGTATAGGTCACACAGGGAAACAACTAAGGAGAGTTCTGGAAATCTTCCCAAGGCCAGTCTACTATCAGCCACAAGGAGAGCATGAAGCAGCACAGCTTCCCAAACTTTCTCAGGGAGTATAAGCTTGCTCCTAATAAGCCAAGACTTGAAGGTAGATTGCAAGATAAGCACAACATACAAAGAAATTGATTGCTTTTGGTTACACAGCACGGGCCCAGGCAGGCTTTGCAAGCTGCTCAGGGCTGTTGCTCATCAATATATGGCTGAAATTCAGAGTTGGGCCAGTGTCTGGTTAGATGCTTCCATGCCTCTTGCCTGGAAGCCAGCATAGTTTTGAAGACAGTGTTACTGAACACTTACATTGTTTATCAGGTAGACACCTCGGCCTCTGGAAGAGGCCACGGGCTTCACTATCCATGGGCCTCTGTCCTTAGAATAGGTATCTGGTTAAAAGAAAACAGCACAAGTTTGAAACAGCTTCCATTTTGCTTATTTAGAGAGAAGCAAGAACCAAGAATGTTGCCTACAGTAAAAGCTTTGGAAACTCCACAAGGAGATCAAAGTCTGCTTTTCTGATGACTTGTTTTACCCCTTGGGACTTACTGTAATTATTACAGCCCCTCCCTGAAGTCTTTCCTGCTTCTCTGACAGATTAATTCCTAAGCCCTGTGCCTCATTTTGGCACTCTCTACTCAGTATTCCCAGACATCAGTCAGGGATATTGTGAAGTTGATCATTAACAACATTGTGCTTATAAAAAAAGCTCAATTTTGGAGTCTTCGGCCCATATCAGCTTCTGGAAGACTTATGGTGAAGTAAACACCTGAGTAGAAATTACATAAAGAAATCGTGTAGGTTTTCCACTGTCTTTCCAGCTTCCTGTAATTTTGTTACCTTAACCACTGGCATGATCAAAAGGCTAGGATATCAAAAGTAATTCCCTTCCCTCCACCCAGTCAT
Source organism: Neodrepanis coruscans (assembly GCA_013400695.1). Lineage (NCBI taxonomy): Eukaryota > Metazoa > Chordata > Aves > Passeriformes > Philepittidae > Neodrepanis > Neodrepanis coruscans. The sequence continues at coordinate 18,165 of VYZS01028993.1, read as the reverse complement.
TCTGATTTAGGTCTGGGCATCACCAGCCATTCACTTACTGCAGAAGTCCTGGTACTCTGTCGGGAGGATAAAGGTCTGAGGTAAGATATGGAATGTCTTGAAGCCATGGGCCAGCTGCATACGAGTGACATTCTTGTATAGTCTGTCCTTTCGTGTCAGTTCATATGACCTGAAGTCCCAAAACAAGAGACTGTATCTATTTTTTCCCCAAAATTATAGCAAGCCTTCATCCTAGGTACTGAAGTATATGTAGGTCCTTCAGATGTCTAAACCCTAACCTGCAACTACTCTTGAATTTTACTGTCTCTGTCCTATGGCTGTATTAATATCATTTGTAGCACTTCTTGCAATTCCCAAGACAGAATGAATCACAGCAAACTGTTGGAATGGTGGTTGCAAACTTTAGAATAGGACATATGACTATCTCTGTTACTAAAAACCCGAAGTCCCTTTATTTACATCATCAAATAAAGAACATAAAAGTAAAAATCCAATAAATCCAATATTTGGGTGACAGGCAAGCACTTCAGCTCAAATACTATCTCCCTAAAAGCCCAAAGACCATTTAAAATGAAGACAGCAATGAAGATAGCATGTGGCACAGGCCCAATATGTTGGGACTTTACAGTATCATGTATACTCTATTCTTTGGGGGTATCTAGTATAGTATCAATAGTATCAAGGCCTTACCTAGGGAAATGATTGACTTTCTGAATATCTGTAAGGGAACGCAGCAAGTAGGGCTTCAAGTGGGATCCTGTCCACATGAGATTATAATCGCTGCTATTAGGGTGAACCTAAAAAGCAACACAAAAAACACCACACACAAAAACACAGAACTAATGAAAAGCAACACTACGTGCCCTTAAGTCTACAAGACCGTACCAATTCTAGTTTAAGACAATCTCTAATATAAGGCCAACTCCAGCCACACTCCTACCCTAAGCTTTTCTCGTGTTGGGAAAGAACCATGTCATTTTTCTAAACAAACTTTTGAGTTTGTTCTTTTCATAGACTATTTAAACCAAATTTTGAAGTGTTTTAGTTCTCTTGAGGAAACTCATGAGACAAATTCCTTAACCTGGTGTTGTTCAGGAAAAAATCCACCCTACACACACATCTCTCAAACTACCATAGGTGCATACAGAACACTCTTCAGAGCAACACAGGTGCTAGAATAGAAATGTGAAACACTGTATCAATACTTCTGTGAGTTTGTAAAGGCTGAGAGATTAATTCCTCCAGGAATCCAAGGTACAAGATGAGCCTTTAAAAGCACAAGATTAAAGACATATGACCAAGCTTCAGCATTCCTTTTTCCCTCATTTTGCAGACTTAAGACTAAAGGTCTGTGCTCCTTTAAGAGCACAGAATCATGATGTATTTTCAATCTGATTTGCAGAAAAAAAACCCCAAACCTCAAGGGGGTCTACAGCAACTTCCTGGTTCTAATTCTGCAGAGTTAAAACAAAAAAACAAAACGAACCCAAAACAACAACAAAACACACACACAACAAAAAACAACCAACCCACACACAACAAAGCACAAAAAAAATCCCAGAACATCATTGACTTCATCACCTCCCAGCCCAGCACATAGTCAGACCAGAAGTTAGTTGCACCCACCTCATGGAATCCATGGGCAGTCAGAATGCTTCGAACCAGACGGCTGTCTGTTCGTACAATCTTATAGGACATGTGGTAGTGCTCTGTTAAGAGGCAGAGAGACATGGTATTAGATTCTGCACCTGGAAGAATAAACCAAAGTTACTCATGCTACCAAAGAAGATGAAAGGACTCAGCATAGTACAACTGCACTTTGTTCACAGAGAGTAACAGCACATAACAGGCAAAGGGTGATAGGAAATGCCTATTCATCTCTGGGAACATTAACTCCAATGATGGCATTGAACTGAGGTACATCAGTCCTCAGTTATAATATAGTTGCATCACTGAACACTATTGTATCAAAATAAAACACAGGACATCCTAATAAGTACCCAGAGTGGGTTTTTTAAACATATAGACTGCTTTATAACACTACAAACATAATTTTAGCTCTTTCTTCTCTTTTTAAGACTAGTACTCCTCGCTAAAAGTAGTCATGCCTTACACTCTTACTGACATGGCTAGCTTAGACCACAAAATCCCAAAATAAAACGCAATTTTTGTTTACACCTCATCCACCTGAACTGATCTTCCAACAAATAACTGCAAAATGTATTAGGAAATAAAGGAAATAGGACAAGGAAATTAAAAGGTAAAATCGCTACCCAAGTAGCAAGTCATAACAATAAGAGTGGTAAACTGGTGGTATAAGGTAAACCAAGCAAGTAGCACAACTAGAGGTCAGTTGTCATACAAAGGAATGTGTATAAGAGATTTCAAAGAGAGAAGGGACAGAAATTCAGAATGCAGAATCTGCAGAATTGCTTTGAAAAAGGCATTTTATAAATAGGTTCAAATTGCAAATAAAATGGTGAAGATTAAACACAAGAAATATGTTCTATGAATAAAAATAGGCCTAAAGTGTAAGAAGTACCATAATCTGGAGCCAGACAAAGCTGAAGAAAACTTAATGAGTTGCACTACTTAACAGTAGACTTATCAAACAGCTTGAGAAAAAGCAGAAGAGACCCCACACTCCAGTTATAATATAATTTATAATTACCATCAGCTTCTGCCACCATCCAAGTTATGTTTTTAACTCACATGAAAAGGATCAGAAGTTTCCACATAAAAATCACCTTCTCTACCCCTTACCCCAGTGAGCCAGAAGCACTTACACTTGGATAGGATATTAGAAATGAAAGTACCAATTACCTAAGAAAGGAAGAAGCAAGAGAAGAAAGAAGTGTCAACACCTTCATAAGAAGCAGCTGAGTAGATTTTAGCTCTTCCCCAACCCAGCACATCCAGAATGAGCACCCAGCTGTACACACCCACAAATACTAACTCTCTCAATCCAAAGTGACTGTTTATAACAACCCAGCTTCTTATTTAGAGGTTCTCCCTTATTTGACACTAGACAGGTTTGGTCTCTCAATTCAAACACTGCCAGCAATCATTTTGCTTATGGCCTTCTCACATTTGTGAGGCTGTAGATGCAGAGATCTGTTACTACAGTTTATTGTTGTTCACATAACTGTGGGGCTGGCTACTTTATTTCCCAGTGAAAGCCCCTCAAAACTCACTGCAATGACTGATTTTTAAGTTCTTAGCTACAGTGAATTTATATTTTGATTCTAAGTTCTAGCATGGCCTCCAATTTCAATTTGAAAGCAGACAGCTCCAACTCAAAACAGATCAGGACTCAGTGAAGGGACAAATACAGGCACTTGTCACAATCCAAAGACATTATAAATATTCAGAAATGCTTGTTCCATTGGTGAAAGTCTTAGTTCTCACAGACAAGAGAAGATTTCAATTTCTTTCCTCCTATGTTCTCTGCCACACCACAAAGAAAACAAAGTTTCACCTTATGCCTTCAGGCCAAAACCTACCTCCAATTAGGCGGAGGTAGCTGTCCTTGGTCAGAATGGCTTCAGCATGAAACACCAAGACAGGGATCCGCCTGCAGCCACCACCGGTCCACTTGATACATGGATGATCCCTGAAATGACAAGACAGTCAGTATAAGCAACTGCTGAACCTCATACACGAGCAGTTACTTACAATGAAGACACAGCTATTCTCCATACTTGCCCATGCTTGCCCACCTAGCCACAGGCAAACACATTGCGGAAAATAATGGAAGAGTGGAGAGAAAGACTGTAAACCCACCTAAGTGACTTGCATCTTGGGCACAGAAAAATACATATAACATTCTAATACTTCTCTATCCTTGTGTGTTTGACAAGTAAAACATATGTAATCAGATAACACAGGACTCCAATACACTTCAAGGCACCCTGCCAAACAGGCTTGAGATTCCAGTCCTGCAGGAATCCCTGAAAAACAGATGCGAACAGCAGCTTCAAGTGATCCTTTTGCAAGGACCAAGCTCCACAGTGCCTGCATCCCTGCCTGTGTACCTCTGCTTGGGTGCTCCTTTGGGGATCCCACAGTTACCATGGTAAAGAAAATAAATTTACTCTCTGCATCTCAGCCATAGTTTCATGGTTGCTCCTAAGCCTTGCCTGTGCTGACTTGTACACAGACACACCAGCCATCTCTGGCAGTTTCAGGCTCCACCTGGCTGGATGTCAGGTACTTACCAAAGCCACTCTACCACTCCTCTGCAACTAGACAGGAAAAAATATAATGAAAGGGCAGGGAAAGATTACTCATCAATTATCATCAATGGCAAAACAGACTTGACTTGGGGAAATTAATTGAACTTATTACCAATCAAAATCAGAGCAGGATAACAAGAAGTAAAACAAATCTTAAAAAACAGCTTCCCTCTACCCTTCCTTCCCAGGCTTAACTATATTCATAATTCTCTACCTCTTTCCCCACCACAGCAAAGGGAGACAGGTAACAGGGGTTACAGTCAGTTGATCACGTTGTTTCTGCCACTGCTTCCTCCTCAGAGAGAGGAGTCCATACTCTGCCCCACAAGCTCCCTCCCTCAGGAGACAATCCTCCACAAACTTCTCCAGTGTGAGTCCTTCCCAAAGGCTGCAGTTCTTCATGAACTGCTGCAGCATGGGTCCCTTTCCACAGAGTACAATTCTTCAAGAACAGGCTGCTCCAGCATGGGGCTCCATGGGGTCACAAGTCCTGCCAATAAACCTGCTTCAGCATGGGCTCCTCTCTCCATTGATCCTTCCCAGAAGCCTGTTCCAGCACAGGCTTCCCAAAGGGTCACAACCTTCTTTCAGGCATCCACCTGCTCTGGCACAGGTCTGCTCCATGGGCTGCAGGGGGACAGCCTGCNCACTTGGATAGGATATTAGAAATGAAAGTACCAATTACCTAAGAAAGGAAGAAGCAAGAGAAGAAAGAAGTGTCAACACCTTCATAAGAAGCAGCTGAGTAGATTTTAGCTCTTCCCCAACCCAGCACATCCAGAATGAGCACCCAGCTGTACACACCCACAAATACTAACTCTCTCAATCCAAAGTGACTGTTTATAACAACCCAGCTTCTTATTTAGAGGTTCTCCCTTATTTGACACTAGACAGGTTTGGTCTCTCAATTCAAACACTGCCAGCAATCATTTTGCTTATGGCCTTCTCACATTTGTGAGGCTGTAGATGCAGAGATCTGTTACTACAGTTTATTGTTGTTCACATAACTGTGGGGCTGGCTACTTTATTTCCCAGTGAAAGCCCCTCAAAACTCACTGCAATGACTGATTTTTAAGTTCTTAGCTACAGTGAATTTATATTTTGATTCTAAGTTCTAGCATGGCCTCCAATTTCAATTTGAAAGCAGACAGCTCCAACTCAAAACAGATCAGGACTCAGTGAAGGGACAAATACAGGCACTTGTCACAATCCAAAGACATTATAAATATTCAGAAATGCTTGTTCCATTGGTGAAAGTCTTAGTTCTCACAGACAAGAGAAGATTTCAATTTCTTTCCTCCTATGTTCTCTGCCACACCACAAAGAAAAGAAAGTTTCACCTTATGCCTTCAGGCCAAAACCTACCTCCAATTAGGCGGAGGTAGCTGTCCTTGGTCAGAATGGCTTCAGCATGAAACACCAAGACAGGGATCCGCCTGCAGCCACCACCGGTCCACTTGATACATGGATGATCCCTGAAATGACAAGACAGTCAGTATAAGCAACTGCTGAACCTCATACACGAGCAGTTACTTACAATGAAGACACAGCTATTCTCCATACTTGCCCATGCTTGCCCACCTAGCCACAGGCAAACACATTGAGGAAAATAATGGAAGAGTGGAGAGAAAGACTGTAAACCCACCTAAGTGACTTGCATCTTGGGCACAGAAAAATACATATAACATTCTAATACTTCTCTATCCTTGTGTGTTTGACAAGTAAAACATATGTAATCAGATAACACAGGACTCCAATACACTTCAAGGCACCCTGCCAAACAGGCTTGAGATTCCAGTCCTGCAGGAATCCCTGAAAAACAGATGCGAACAGCAGCTTCAAGTGATCCTTTTGCAAGGACCAAGCTCCACAGTGCCTGCATCCCTGCCTGTGTACCTCTGCTTGGGTGCTCCTTTGGGGATCCCACAGTTACCATGGTAAAGAAAATAAATTTACTCTCTGCATCTCAGCCATAGTTTCATGGTTGCTCCTAAGCCTTGCCTGTGCTGACTTGTACACAGACACACCAGCCATCTCTGGCAGTTTCAGGCTCCACCTGGCTGGATGTCAGGTACTTACCAAAGCCACTCTACCACTCCTTTGCAACTAGACAGGAAAAAATATAATGAAAGGGCAGGGAAAGATTACTCATGAATTATCATCAATGGCAAAACAGACTTGACTTGGGGAAATTAATTGAACTTATTACCAATCAAAATCAGAGCAGGATAACAAGAAGTAAAACAAATCTTAAAAAACAGCTTCCCTCTACCCTTCCTTCCCAGGCTTAACTATATTCATAATTCTCTACCTCTTTCCCCACCACAGCAAAGGGAGACAGGTAACAGGGGTTACAGTCAGTTGATCACNACAGGTCCTGCCAGGAGCCTGCTCCAATGTGACAGTCACAGCCTCCTTTGGGTATCCACTTGTTCTGGCGTGGGGTTCTCCACAAGCTGCAGGTGGATATCTGCTCTACCATGGACCATCATGGGCTGCAGAGGCACAGCTGCCTCACCAAGGTCTTCACCCCAGGCTGCAGGGGAATCTCTGCTCTGGTGCCTGGAGCACCTCCTATCCGTCTTTCTTCACTGACCTTGGTTGTTCCTCCCATGTATTCTCACTCCTGTCTTCTCTGAGCACACTTACCTCAACACAATAACCTTTTCTCTTTCATACTTATGTTATCACGGAGGCACTACTACCACCACTGATGGGCTGAGTCTTGGCCAACACCACGTACATCTTGAAGCTGGCTGGCATTGGACCTGTCAGACATACAGGAAGCTTCCAGCAGCTTCTAACAGAAGCCATCCCCGTAGCTCCCCCACAACAAATACAAACACAAACCAAATACAGTAATGTTGGTATCCAGCTATAATATACAGATCACTCTCATTTATATACAGATCACCCTCATTTTGGGTTGGTCTTGACAGTCTGAGTTTCANCTCCCTCCCTCAGGAGACAATCCTCCACAAACTTCTCCAGTGTGAGTCCTTCCCAAAGGCTGCAGTTCTTCATGAACTGCTGCAGCATGGGTCCCTTTCCACAGAGTACAATTCTTCAAGAACAGGCTGCTCCAGCATGGGGCTCCATGGGGTCACAAGTCCTGCCAATAAACCTGCTTCAGCATGGGCTCCTCTCTCCATTGATCCTTCCCAGAAGCCTGTTCCAGCACAGGCTTCCCAAAGGGTCACAACCTTCTTTCAGGCATCCACCTGCTCTGGCACAGGTCTGCTCCATGGGCTGCAGGGGGACAGCCTGCCTTACCATGGAGAAAATCTCTGATCTGGTGCCTGAAGCACCTCCTCCCTGTCTTTCTTCACTGACCTTGGTGTCTGCAGAGCTGTTCCTCTCAGGTATTTTCACTCCTGTCTTCTCTGAGCACACGTACCTCAACACAATAACCTTTTCTCTTTCATACTTATGTTATCACGGAGGCACTACTACCACCACTGATGGGCTGAGTCTTGGCCAACACCACGTACATCTTGAAGCTGGCTGGCATTGGACCTGTCAGACATACAGGAAGCTTCCAGCAGCTTCTAACAGAAGCCATCCCCGTAGCTCCCCCACAACAAATACAAACACAAACCAAATACAGTAATGTTGGTATCCAGCTATAATATACAGATCACTCTCATTTATATACAGATCACCCTCATTTTGGGTTGGTCTTGACAGTCTGAGTTTCATTTAATCTGTATTTATTTTACTAAGTATTACTTGGGAAAAAATCTCACAACCTTTCACACCTACAGTTCTTCGAATGTATAGCCCGAAAATGGGATCTGTAATTCAGGATAAGTCATAATTGCTGGTATCCACATAACCAGCCTCCAATATAAGAACTGTAAATCAGTGTAATCTGCCTGATTGTAAACCTAGACTCAGAAGTGCACAGAAAGGCACTAATACAGAGTTTGAGAGACTAAAACAAGCTTGACTCAACACAATGGATAAACTTGTGCATGCTTCCCTCTTAATTCCTGCCAGATACAGTGGACTGCAAGCCGAGAACTCAAGAACCCTCAGTACACCACTCAAGCTACAGGCTCTGAGATACGGTGTTCAGTTCTGTGCAAAGCAACAAGACAACATCGGGAACTATCGTCTCCTCAGAGGAATTAAGGACACATCAAAAAAAATTAAAACCCGTTATATCAAATTCTAAGATCACACAAAGAAACCAAGCAACCAACCTCCCCAAGCAAATAAAACAGACTGCCTACTACTCACTGCGTGAGGAAATCAAACCACAAAAAAGTTAAAAAAAACCCAGAGACTGAGGGTTTGGAGAGATATTTTTATCCACACCAACAAGAAAAAAATACAAAGACTGACAGAGATGCACATTCTATAGACAAATGATTCTGTGTAAAAATTTGGAGTAACTACAGAAGACAAACACATTTAACACTTAGAACACAGGAACAGAGATAAAAGGGCAATTTTCTGACTGTGGTGGTGCATTTCCCTCCCCACACACAGAGGTAGGACAAGGGCTCTGAAGTGTAGCCTTGGTCCTTCTTTATCAAGTTATTACCGTTACCACCCAGACAAATTAATTTCACAGCACTCCCATCTGCTTCCACTACCTGTAAAAAATAATTTAAAGACCCCTATTACTGGGGTGTAGTTTGCTGTTAAGACTGGAAGGGACCCAAGAAGCTTCCAGAACTTACACTACAGGCCAGAACCTTATGTAACTGGGAAATGAGCTGAGGCAAAAGGACAGGAGTTTATATTAAGCCTGTCCTGAGGATTTGCAGTAAGGCTCAATCCTCCAGGTGACAGTCATTCATTCCTAGCATAACCCTTGGTCACTTGATGCAGACACACTGTTACAGTTACATTCTAGTGAAGTCAGTTCTGGACCTTTCCATCCATGAGGATCTAGCAAGACCAAGCCACCCACTCGGTATGAAGTGACATCCCTTTAAATATTTTAACTCACTGCAGTTTGCAGCTGTGCACTTAGGCACAATGTGCACCCAACAGAAAACCAACAGGACATACTAGAGCCAAAAGAGAAAAGGGATTCCACTCCAGCAAAGAATAAGTGAGCAAGTCCTCCGTAAGCAAAAATAAAAGAGGTTACTAAACAAAGATGAAACAAATATAATTACTTATTACTAGTAATTAATATGAACTCTAAGAGTTGAGTTCTCACAAGACAGATTTTTTAAAAGGACATACAACATTGCATATCATTCTACTGTTTTGCGCAGCAGTAAAAGCTAAAACAAAAGAAAAAGAAAGGACATCATCAAAGAAGTTCCCAGTTTAGGAATAGGAAGAAATCAATGAAACTATGGACTTCAGAGTAGCCAAGGAAAAGCTGCACATCCAACCCTGCAGAATACGGTGGTCTTTTAGGCTCCAAATGTAGGCAGCCTGTCTACAGGCTTGAGGCTCAAACCATCCATCTTCCACTTTACAGGCAGCAAAGTAAGGAATGCGTCTGTCTTTTTAGATTAGTACAAATCCTGCAGGAAACACAGGCACAGAGAAACTGTTCAGAAGGTTTCTTCCTCCTACTTACGCCAGTCCATCTATAGCATCCTCCTCATCCTCCTCCTCCTCCTCGGATGAGCCAGTTTCCTCCAGATCTTTAGCCATCCCCACTGGCATCTCCTCTGGGAGTTTTCATACAGCCCACTCTCAGTAGCCTCCAAGACTCCTTCCTGCAGATTCAAGGGATCTTGCAAGAGCAGCCACCTGAAGAAAAGACTAAAATCAGGAATGCATAGCTGAGCAGGGCAGTGAGAGAAATGAGGTACCCTAACTACCACCCCCTGCCAGTAGATCTTTCTCACAGGACTATGAGGCTGTAAATTACCTCCCAGCCAGGAAAGTGCAGGAAGAAGCATCACCTTCCAACAGATTATTCCGCACCTGCCCGTCGGAGCCTCTAGGGCGCTTAGCGGGGAAGCGGCCCTGCCCTGCGCTGCGCTGCCTCTGGACGCAGCCCCGGCTTAACGGGAAACGCCCGCCAAGGCCGGCCCGCCGTCCGGGGTCAGCCGGGCACCGTAACGCCTCCACCGGCCCGGGAGCGGCCCTCCGACCCGGAGTGGCGGCTGCGGCCGGGCCTACCCAGCGCCAGACCAAGTATGGGGCCCCCGGCGGCCCCAGGAGAAGCAAGAACGGCGGAGGCCCCAAGGCAGCAGGTCCCCGTGCCCGCCGTACCTGCCCCGCACGGTGGCCCCGACTCCTCCCGCCGCTTCCCCGTTACTACAACAACCGACGGGCGGCGGCCCCGCCCCGGCGCACAGGCGGCCCCGCTGCCACACTGCGCAGGCGCGTTCGGCGGCGCTCCCCCGGCTCCCACCTCCTCCCGCGTGGCGGCGAGGCCGGGGGCGGGACCCTTCCCTCCCCCTCGCAGCAAGGGCTCCCATTGGCGGAGAAGGCCCTTACGTCACGTGGCGCGCGCGTGGAGCGGCGCGCAGCGGCCAATCGGAGCGCTGGGCGGTGTCGCGCGCGGTGCCGCGGTACCGGTGCGGGGGCGCCGCCGGTAACGGGCGGGGGGTGGGTTCGAGCCGGCGGGAGGATGAGCCGGTTCCTGAACGTGCTACGCAGCTGGCTGGTGATGGTGTCGGTCATCGCCGCCGGGAACACCTTGCAGAGCTTCCGCGATCACGGCTTCCTCTCGGAGAAGCTGTACACCGCCAGCCCCGGCCTCGGTAAGTGCCGCCCCGGCGCCTGGAGCTCGCCTTCCAGCCGTAGGCCTTGGGCTCTCCTCGGAGTCCCACTTGTGGGGCCCGGGAGCCCCCTACTGCCCCGACGTGGGCCTCGCCGGCGGGACTAGGGATGGCAGGCAGGGCCGTGCGTGATTTCTATGAGCTCTCCTTCTTTGCGCAGTGAACGGGCTCCAGGCTCGGACCTTCGGCGTGTGGACTCTGCTGTCATCAGTGATCCGCTGTCTCTGCGCCATTGACATCCGCAATAGGACGTATGTAAAGCAACACCCGGCTGGCTTGCTTGCTAGTCACAGCCTGAGCAGCTAGCTTAGAGGGCAGCGAGGAGGAGATGGGGAATCAAAAGCTGTTCCTGAACTTCCTACAGTGTTGATAGCATTCCCGTGAGAAAGCTCAATTAGCAGTGCAGGATTTCTGATAGCTGCTGCTCCCTTCTGTACATTTGATTTCTCTTAGCTGAGCCAGAGATCGGTTGATCTGAGAGCTTCGTACTGTCACAAATTTCTGAGGTCCAGCTTGGAAAGCGCTTTCTGATGGTGTTGCAATTGTTAATGAAATAATTGCTAATACTGTGCTCTGACTGATGCCCAGTACTTCTTGTGCTATGACAGCTCATTAACATTGTGCAGGTTGAGGCGCCCCCTTGCAATGCCCTTAACTCACTGCTTTCCTCTCTACGGGCTGAGGACAAGGCCTGAAGTGCAACCTCATGCTGAGGTTGGAGGCAGGTCATTTATCCCAGTCCTAAAAGAAATGTTTCTGAGAGGGATTTCCAAGCAGGCTGACTCGGGGTCTGTGCCAGGCAAATTCTTTATTGGAGGTTGCTGTAACACACTCTTATGTCACCACTTCCCTCAGCCCCACAGAAGAAGTCACTGTTCACCTGGCGGCATTGTCCTTGGATTTTCTGAGGTAGTGAGGTTCAGGGAATGAATTATAAGTTTTTAGGGGGAGGTGGCAATGGCAATTACCATTAAATCAGTTTTTACTATGAGGGATTTCATCTTGCATCTCTTGGACCTGCTCCCTTTTGGGAAGGCATGTTGGATGATGCAGTCTGGAGTCAGCCAAGTCCTGTCGCCCTAGTTCTCCGCTCCAGTTCTCACCCTCTCTTTATGTGTGCACATACTTCTAGCTTCATTAGGGCCTTATTTTTGCTCTCCTCTTCACCTGCCTTTAGGACAGATAATGCCTGTGACTTTCAATGCACTGTTGAACACTCTGCCCCATTCCCCATTCAGCTGTTGCCCGGGGAATTTTTGCACCTCACTAGGCAAGGGACTAGGTGCCCTCTGTACTGCTAGTAAAGGCAGATGGAGCAGCATGCGGGTTTACCTCTTTTCCATTCAGGCATACTCATGCCCATAGTATTATATGATAACCTGTATCCTTCTGCTCTCCAACAGCCTCTATCACATCACACTCTTTACCTTCTTTTTGGCCCTTGCTCACTTCCTCTCCGAAGTCTTCATTTACCAGACTGCAGCTTTGACAATTGGAGTTATGGCACCCCTTATGGTAGCAAGTAAGTAGAGCTCTGCATCCTCCCCCTACAAATTCTCCTTGAAGCTATGACCCCCCAGAAAAACTCCCAATGAACCTAAGGGCGTGGAGGGGAAGGTGGGAGGGAACGCTGCTATGTTTTTTTGTCCCGCATTTTCTACACAACTCATCCTGTATCTCCATCACAGGTTTTTCTATTATGGGGATGTTGATTGGGCTGCAGTACCTGGAGGTAGAAGCACTATCACAAAACAAGAAGAAAAACTGAAATTGAGGGCTCTGTGTAGGTCAGCGTCATCTCCTATCTCCACTGCCAGACTTCCACTAAAGCTCAGATGACCTTCTCCAGGGCACCGGTCCCACTGGTGGATCAATTTTGGACTCTCTCAATCACTGTTCATTACCAAGTGTCTTTTTATTGTCTAGGCAATATTTTCAGTGGACTGATGTCAAAGACTAAGTCCCAGAGGAGTTTGTGTCAAAGCTTGTAGGGGGCAGTTGGTGACTGATTCTGTGAATAGCAGGCAAAGTCTCAGGCATGACCGGTGCACTAAGGACTTCACTCCCAGTGTACCTGTAGGGAGAAGGTGCAGAGCTATCCAAGATTTGCTGAACACTTTGGACCAGAAAGAGAAAATGGGCACTACCCCAGCTGTGTAACTTGCATGTGTGTGTTCCTCAGGGTCCATTTCTAATAACAAAAACTGCAGCAGGCTATGTTTTTGTTTCTGCTACACAGAAGTGGGTAGAGGATCAGAGCCGAGAGCAGTTTCTACTGTACGTTGCAGGATACATCACATCTCTTTACAGCAAACCTACCTTTTCCTGACTCCTTCCCACAAAGTTCCAGGCATGGCTGCTCATATCACACACATGGAGAGGATTGTTGCAGCACGCTGGTGACAGCAAATTTGAAATGTACGCATCTATGAATAAGGACTGAGCTATCTGTGTAGTGAGCTATAACTGCAGAAGATGGAGAAAACTGGAACAGGTTGCTTAGACCTAGACAAAGTAATTCCCAAATCAGTGGGGCCTACACAGAAAGTAGAAAAGAACCAGCATGAACTCCTAGCTGGGAAGATAATTCATGTGCAGAAGAATGAGAGGAAAAACACAGAAGGGAAGAAAAGAGCACAGCAGTTGCACTGGGCAGAAATGATTTTTCCATTCTACAAAACACTTCAGGCTATTAAAAGAGCCACATGTGGATTGTTTAAAGTATTTAATATGAACATCAGATTTCATTGTACATGTCAAATGTTTTTATTTTACATTAAAACTTCTATTGAAACTCATGCTAAACCCCCATCCTCAATCCCAAACTATCTAAGATAGGACTTTAATCACAGAATATGCTGAGCTGGAAGGGACCCATCATGATCATCGAGTCCAACTCCTGGCCCTAGGCAAGAATCACACTGTATGCCTGAGAACACTTCTTGAACTCAGACAGGCTCTATCAAAATGTAATGTATCAAAAGACTTGGAATTCCACCCAAGAAATGTTTTGTCAAAAATGTTGTGTCAGAGAGGACTATTTTTAACTGTTCCACCTCAGTGCGGTTTTTGTTCCCTGTCTCAAATAATACATAAAAAACTGTGATTTAAGGAGTATAAGGGCACTTGATATCTCTGCTAGGGGTGGGATGCTGGAAAAGAAGGAGAAGCAATATAAGGATCTGCATTTGTGGTTAGAAGATAAACGGCATAAAGATGGGCAGTGTCTATAAGATACAAATGCTGGTAAGAGGGCAGCTGCGCCTGTTCTCTATTATAACAAAAGTGGGAAGCTCCCACACTGTAGCAAATCTGTGTTTTCAATATAACTCCTTCTATGGCTGTGAAGAGCAGCACAGCCTTGGCTGGTTTTCTTAATATAACACTTTACAAGTAAAGTTTTTATGTACTGTTGAAACATGCAAAAGGCACTTTATTATTATAAAGGAGGAAGACACAGTCCTTAGCCCAGGAAACTTGTGGTTTGACTCCTGTTGCTAATGTAGTGATGAGCTAGGCTTAGGCTGCAGAGCTAGTCCTTTCCTTCAGGTAGAAGGAGGCATATTGGTATCTCTCAATTACTCCTAATATACAGGAACATTAGGGCAACTCCAGTGAATTCTAAGCAGAGGTTTATCTAGACTAAGAGTGCTTCATCTGAGAAAGCCAAATAATAAAACCAGCTGGCAGTGGCTGATGCAGTGCTCTGCACTTGCTGCTGATGTACTGAGGCCTCTACTATAACCTATGCAATACAGAGCATCACAGACACCAAGGCAGCACAATCCCTCTTCCCCAGAGCCAGCTGAAAGCTCTTCCAGGCCTACTCACAAAGTATGGCCCAGTTTCTGTATTTCATGTCATAGTTTACCTGTGAGAGGAGACTTGGCCATATGCAAGGTGCCACCCTCATGTGCTCAGAGCTAGCCTAGTAGTGTGGCTTTGCTCAGCACACGTCCCTTTTCCAAGCATACATGGTGGGATGGGGTGGAACGCAACAGGTTTTCCCAACTTTTCCTACCAAGCAGCAAAGTCTCCAAAACAGCAAGATGCAAAGGTATATCTGAAGAGAGAAACCCCTTTCTTGTTTTGCTCTTTCACATTCTCCACAAGCAGTTTACTGGGCTCCTGTCCTGATGCTGCCCCCCTTTCATGGAGCGCGTGTCACAGGAGGATGGTGCAGGTACCAAAGATGGGAATGTGGTGGCTGTATCTCCCAGCTCTTCCACCTCTCCATTTCACAGTCTTGATTCCTCAAGAGCTATGGGATCAGAGTAAGCTTCTGAAAACACTTTCTGCAAGTCAGACAGAGAAAAACAATGTGGTTAGGATCGTGAGTGGCCAGACGCAGGCTTCAGAGACATCAACTGGCCTGAGCCTGGCTAATTTGTAGCTCCCTGCTAGTATACAAATCTCCAAAGAAGAATCACCACCCTCAGTACAACTGCCCTCTTCCTTCTCCAAACACTTTGACTGCCCAAACAAGGGCCACTGGGGCAGCAGAGGAGTGCTAGGGTCCCACTTCCATTAAGCTACTTGCTGTAGTCCTCAGACCACTACTAATTCACTGTGGGGCTGATACTTCCAGTGGTATCAGCCCCACAGCCAGCTCACCATCACATCACTGTGACACAAGCTCAGCTCCAAAGTGATCAATTGCAGGGCCAGTTCCCTGGGCAAGGGAAGGTGCTGGGAACTCCTTCATGCCATGAGGCAGCGCGGTGTCTATGCAAACACCAGAGAGAACCTGTATCCTGTGCATCTTCAGGAGTCTCAGCACAGCAACTAGCTCCTCTGTGTCCTCACTCTGGCAGGTCCAAGGCCTCAAGTCCCAGACATACTGCTGGTTTTACTCATCTTCAAGTCTTTCCATCTCCACCCCCACCACCCATTCAGGGCTGCCACCCTCTGTCCTGCTTCTTCCCTGTCCCTAGCTTGGATTTTTGGCTAGGATAATTCCACGGAGTTGTGCCTTCTTCAAAGTTCCTTACTCATATTTTAGAGAGCCATAAGAAATAAGAGGTAAACATACACGAGTTTTTTTCTCCATAAACCCGTATAAGAACTAGCCTGATTACTTGAAGCCTTAAGATGAAGGGAGCTGTAGTTATTTCCCAGAGGAAAAGCAAGAAAAATGGAGACTGCTGCCCAGTTACCACCACTTTTGCAATTCCAGTTCAGTCTTCCTGGGTGGAGCTTGATGAGCTTTTCTTCTGAGCCTTTTTGGGATGTGTTAGGACTAAATCCAAGATGACGACTTCTCCCAGAGGATTTCTTATACCTCTCCATACTCTGATTCTGCTTACAGTGAGACAGCCCAGTTGTCACCAAATCAGAAGACAGCACGCAGACTTTTAAGGGTGAATGTGGAGTTTATCGCAGCCCAGGCTCTGAGTTTACTCACTACGAGGCAAAACTGACATCTGAGGCAGAAGTCAGAGGTACATGGGAAAGAGGTTGCCATTCCCCAGTGCAGCTCAAGAGAAGTCCGGGCAGCACGGAAGTAAGAGATATGAAACAGTTTCATTTGAGTAGGCTTTTACCAAACTGCAAGTGAAAAGGTTTTATAGAGGTCAGCAGCAATATACCAAAGCAGAGAAGTGAGATCAGGAACACTTCAAAGAGATGCCTGGAAGGAAAAGCTACGAAGCAAAAGCCAGGAAATGCAAAGACATAACTCCTACAAGCAGGAGGGTAGTGGAGTGCATGTGGTAGTGCCACAGGTAAGAATAAGGGGAAAGCTGCATTTAGACTTGAAAACTCCATCAGAATGCACCATGGAAGCACTCTAGCAACTCTGAACAGGTTCCCCAAGCACCTACAGGATCTGAGCACCACTCAACAGCTGTGGAGCTGTTACAGAAGCAGACATTTAGGAGAGTCAGCCAGTCTGCAAGGCCCCACCACCTTGGGAGAGGAAAGCTACTCACAGCTGGGAGTCACGGTACTAGAAAAGGGCATAGAGATGGCCTGCCTATGGCTTTGGGACAGGAGGAGAAGGCTGTTTACCACATAGTAAGCATAGAAAGAGAGCAGTGAAGTGTGAGAAGCAGAGGATGGGTACACATTGTGCCTGCTGCACAAAATTCTGGCATTTTTTTATTGGCAGTATTTCATTAGAGACTAAGCACAGCACAGCTTCCAAGTGAATCCAGTAGCTACTGAGGGTGGATGCTTGCCCTAATGCCCTAAGCCAGCCTCTAAATCACACTGCCGTTGGAAGGAAAAGCAACATGCTTTTCGGTATTCCACTGCAATCCATCAGATGCATCTTTGCATGCAGGGAAACATACAACCAGCAAAAACGTTACTTGGCCCTGATTGAGTCCTGACTTATCCTCTATTATCAAGAATAGATTTCTCACACATACAAAAATCAATTTACCTACCACTATATTAGACAGTTACACAGGCATCTCAAGTGCGCTGAACACATATTAACCAAATTTGCAAGTTTCAAAGAGGCCTAGCAAAGCCCAGTCTGAATGAAAAGACAGTCCTGCCATTTTAGAATCCTGCACTCTACATGATAGCTGCTTTCCTAAAAGCCCACAAAGCTCAGAAGCATTTCCAAACAAACATAGACTAAGACTTTTCTTGAACAATTCAATCCTAAGTCAAAAGATACTGGAAGACTAGCAAAGGAACTTTTTGAAAACGAAAAGAAACAATAGAAGGTTTGCATGGATGCTGGAAACCAGGAGGAAATGAACACAGGCAGTGCACAGGATATTTGTGAGTATAATGTATGTGCCCAATCAACTGACACTACTATGAAACCTTAAAGCACAATGTTGGAATGGCATTGGATGCACTTATGACAAAGGCAGCACACAAAAATTCTTGTTATCATGTAAAACAGGAGCTTTATCCAAGTGTCCTGAGATATGGAAAGGTAATCCAGCTGGAGCTCTGGAAACTAAGGTAGACAGAAGTGATCATTGAGACCACACTACAGCTTTACTAATAGAGAACAAGGTGTAGTCAATGCCATAAGACTTATTTAATCACTAATTGCAACATCAGTTTAATTATAACCATTAGCAGATGAGGGCACCAATAGAAGACAAACCGCTATACAGCCAATGGTGCAGTTGCTTCAGTGGGAAGTATAAGGACTGCACAACTCTACAGCTCTGCATGCTCTGAAAGTTCACAACTGATTCTGAGTGTCACTCTTCTCCTTGCAACAACCATTGGATTATAGAATCTTTTAGGTTGAAAAA
>VYZS01028988.1:9598-21872 GCA_013400695.1 Neodrepanis coruscans | reverse complement strand
TCTTGCATATCAGCCCTTGATGAGAAATACCAAAAATAACTCGAAGGCTTTTCACTCACTTGAACTACACATGATTACTAAGTGCCTCACCTCACATTTTGTACAGATATTTGACTCTTACCTCCTGCTTAGCTGGCATGTTTATTGTCCAGGTCACACCACAGTTATGTAGACGTAATATGCATGCACACAGACACAGACACATACACATGCATATCAGTGTTTATCTGCTTATGTAGCTGCCTAACTATATAAACACAGTTTCTCCAAAAATTTTATATTCTAAGCTTATGATTATCACTCTCCTAGCAGAAGTGATGCTATTAACACTGCAGACAGATTCATTTAGCCTACGGGACAGGTTTACATGCTCTTTAAAGAGATGCCCTATATATAAAACTATGGTCAGCTGCAAACTTAAAAACAATTTCCAGAACAATTACAAAGAAATAAAACATGTCTCATAAAGAGCCATAAGCATCTGATGAGCTTTTTGTCATTGTTTAGAGAAAGCAGGAAAGATGGACTCAGGTCTACTCAGAGCAACATTAGCCAAGTTTGCTCCAAACCACACTTCCCTGCATCTCTCTGAGCCTGCATGACAAAACCTGCAAGTCACACTCCTGAGCCCATAGAACCTGCTCCTTTTCTTCCAGGATACCAGTTCTAGGCAGTCCTGAGGTTAGATCCTACTGTTAATGCACAATTACTTTGTATTTTATTTTATCCCATACAGCAATACAAAACCTCAGGCTTGGATTTACAGCAGTTTTCAAATCCAGCTCTGAAGACAGTATTATTCCTTTCTAACAAATCTTCCTGTGGAATTGAACCCTACACTATTTGCATGTACATGCATTAATTAACTCTTGAATAGGGCTATCAACTGACATTTGCTCTTCCTCTGTGTGCACTTCACGACCATCGGGTCCGTGTAAAGTTTGTGCCACCCAGCAGGTTCTCCTGACCTCGAGCCTTGGTATGTGTGGACATCATATGCCAGTCTAACCTTTAAAAGGAGGACAAAACAGGGCAAAGGCAGGATAATGCCTTAATTATACCTTAAGCATTGAGCACCAGCAAAATAAGACCATTACTTGGTTTATGTATCCCATGCTAAGGTACAGCCATCAAAGGACACAGGGCTCTTGGGGCAGAAAATACCTATTTTTCTACTGTGCAATTTTAAACACTTTTCTAGAATCAAATAAAAATTGCTTTCACCTCTGAGTAGTTACTTTTTGCAGAGTTTTCAACTCCTACTCCAGTCTTAACATGTTCATCAGCCTGCAAGTGTTTTTGTAGGAACTTTTACCACAAAAACAGAAAGAAGATGAAAACTGCAGCTGCCAGATTGTGTCATTTCATTTCCTAAACCCAGACATTTCGTGTACCTGTGTGGGAATACTAATTTACTCTAGAGGCTTGTGATGAAGGATTTTAATATATTTCTTAATAAGATATTTAAGTTCTCATTCATTACCTTGGCAATATCTTTGAAAGTGTCACTGTTTGAGCATCTAACCTGGCCTCAATTCAGACATAGGAGCCTATGGGAAAATCGTATCTTCATATAATCAGACACAAGAGGGACACTGTTGGGAAACACAGGATAAATGACTATGTACATGTTCCCTGCCGACAGCATTGTTCTAGCTCCCACATATTGACCTGGAGCTGTTGCAAGACAACATCCCTGTTAATGCTTGTTAGAAAATTAAGCCTTTAGAGCTGCTGAATGGAGTGCTCAGAATTTCAGATATTGCCTGTTCAGCTTAGCCATATGTGATACCTGTTGTAGAAGAGCTCAGATTTTATCTTGGTAAAGGCCTGTTTTAAAAATGTATTATCACATACCACAAAAATATGCCCACCACAAAAACATATTAGAGAAGACAACTTCTTAAGCCCTGGAAATTTTCATTTATTTTTAAAATATGAGTAATCTCTCTGTATTGTTTTGGACAGGTACACAGGCAGTAATTCCACGCACACTAATCATGATCACATTCACACACTACCCTATCACCCAGCAGTACAAATTTGGCCTTAAACGGACATGAGCGCAGAATTGCACATATGTGGGAATGGTCAGGCCCGATAACTTCCAGTTTATGTTGGCTGCAGAGGACTTTAAGATATCTAATGCCAAAGGCATCTTGAGAACCACCCTTCTAAGCCATTGCAATCGTGGCCACACAATCTGAAACTGCCTCTGGATGTAACAATGACAAAACGAGGGAGTTGAAATAGGTTTTCCCTTAAGCGAGGAAGGAACAAATGAAGTGTCTTCTCAGCAAAAATGTTGTTAAAAACTCTAAGTAACAGTTTAGTTACCAAAAACTCTTTGCAGAGCTAGTGGAATGCTGATAAAGTTTGTTTCCACGTATTCCAGGACCTAAGTCTCCCCTTCCAAGACTGAACGAGTGAATAACAATAAGCAGCATACATGCAGCTTACAACTGGTAGTAAGCAAAAGAAATTACTATGCTGAATCATTTTCACTTTCCATTAAGAAAAATCTGCTACTGCAGAATTCAGCAACTACAGAAGGACCCAGCTTTGCTAAATCCCTCTAATACTTCTAGGCTTCATCACAAAAAAACTTGCCATGAGTTCAAATTCTCAAGTGTACGAGTGGTAGTCAGACAACAATGAAAGAAAAATAAATTTTTAAAACTTTAACTGTTGAGAAATTGAGAAAAGGCTCCACAAATCAAGATGAATTTTCATTGCTTATATGCCATCCTTCTTTGTATTATTTCGAAGTCAGCTCACTTGGGAGTCAGAATGTTGTTTCAGGAATAGAGGGCTTTGAATCATTGTGTTTCAAGCATTTTAATTCCAGTTCTTTAGCAGAACCAAGCCACATATTAAGGTATATACTGCAATTTTCCCCTGAGCTTAGTGCTTCATTGTAAAGGCTAAACGATGTGTAAAAAAAAGTTGTTTAGTACGCTTTGTTTATGCTTGGGAGTCTAACTTTCCCAAGAATTCCACTCTGAGACATTTAAAAACAAAATCAGGACATATCTTTTTATGACAGACTGTGGCTTTGTAAGAATGTTGAAAAATGAACACAATAGAAGAAATAGAAACTTGAAATCAACCCTCTGACCCATTTAACACTAAATAATGACTATGAAAACACCACTGTTAAGAGCATCAAATTCAACTAATTTAACTCCCAAATTCTGTATGTAAGAACTTCATTCAATGTCACTTTTGACTGAAGAAGCTACAGAGGAATTCTCATGCTTCAGATGGGAGCATAACCTTTCAATTCAGTATTTAATTCCTTTGAATGTACTTTTTTTGAAGAATGACCTGTTTTCATTATTTCAGTTTATTCAGCTCTATGTTCTCTTTTCCCTTCAATCAATGTTAAGTACAAATTCACCCACTGGCATTTGAGAATCACACAGCATTCACAACCCACCACTCTGCAATGCTGATTCACATCTTCTGCAGTGACTTCAGAGAGAACAAAATAGCAGTATATGATCAGCTCAAACTAAAAAAAAAAAACCACCAAAACCCAAAAAACAAACAAGCAAAAAAAAAAAAAAAAACCAAAAACCAGAAAAGCAAACTACAAGAGCTTAGATAAGAAATTTTGTACTGAAAACCCAGAGGCCCTTCTGCTTCAGAAAAATGCTCAAGTTTTATTGCAAATTCAAACCACACTAACAGTGCAAAGTTCCTCTCATGTTTTTTTAAACAGTCAAAGACTGTTGACTTCAAAAACTACTTCTCCAGTCATCAGTGATTCAACTGATTGAACTCAGTGTGCCACAACACTGGTCTGTATCTTCCTGTTGTTTCCTAAGTGATTAACAGTTTTAACAAAGCCTTTGAACAAAATTTGCATTTACTTACACAAGATTAAACATCCAAAATCTTCCACAACATCTCTGTAAGCTTACTAAAGGAACTAAAAGCACCTAAACCTTTAGTGGCTATCAGCTGACCCTGTACCATTCCCTAAATCAGCACCACTATAATCTGTTACAGTGAGAGATAGAAGGGTTAGTTTACTGGTTTCTATACATTAGGATACACTACTTTTTATGAGAAATTATTAAAATTTTTGTCAATTCTGCTGTGAACACCTTTTACATAACAAGTTACAGCAGCTGTTGGATGTAAGTCAACTCCCTCTTGCAGACCACGTTCCATTCTTCTGTTTGGGTGGTGTCGTGCTACAGCCTCCTTTCAGAAAGACAAGCTCTCTGTGAGCTCGTAACAGAGCCTACCTGCTGGGCTGCTACAAGACTGAAGTATTTCTCAGCTGAAGAACAGAAACAGGGTGTACCAGCTTCCTGAATTTTCACAACTCAACTCAGAAAAGTATTTTGTATCTTTCTATTACATTTTTCCAAAACAGTAAATGAGTAACACTCCTCATGGGCTTTAGTTATCCTCAGTATCCTACGAGGTGTCTGTAATATCTCACAGAGATAGGGTGCATCAGGAATTATGGCTGGGTTCTGACAGTCTGCAGCGTGGTCTTGCACTAGAAGATGAAACTTTGTACCTCCTCTGATGGATTGATATTAAATACATATTCTTGTCAGTGGGTAATCTGGACAAAAAGTGGACCCTTGCTAAGGGATACCATGCCAAGAGTGAACATTTTTTATTATGCTTTACACCTCTAAACATCTCTTTTACTATAATTTTCATGGAAAATTATGCATGTGCCAGTCTTTTATTACTTTATCGTCTCATAACTTACATATGTCACTAAAAAAAAATCAAACTGTAAGAATTTAAAACAGATCAGTGTGTTTAGATAAGGTATCCAAGAAAAATAATCAACTCACAGAACAAATCTCTGTGGCATTCACTGAACACTTATCTATGTTACCCATAGAACTGCATTTGCAAACAGTAATTTACAGACTGTCAGAGATCACTAGAACAATGAACATCTCCTGAACCACAACTGTGGACTCACCTTTGGTGATTTTAAAGACTCAGAAAGACAAAAGTCATACTATGCTCCAGTCTAGTGCCAGTAACCATGCAGGTTGGAACAGAAACTGGACTAGATGACCTCCACAGATCCGTTCGAAAGAACATTTCTATAAACCTCTGATTTCATGGTACTGTGTAAAATTACCACATCCCAAATTAATGGTTTTATGAAATAAATGTGTCATGGTAACAAAAATTTCATAGTCAAAAGCTATCCTTTAACTCCAAAAATTGTATTAGGACAATAGCAACATATTATAACATCAACACCAATACCAAGATATTAAAAATGGCCCAAAATAATGGGAGAGGGGGATATAGGAGAAGGCATCCAGTTGAAAGAAGACAACTTTTTCCAAGCTGAATAATCGACTTCTCCCTTAAACATAAAATATCAAGAGATCATATTAAACCCTTTCTTCTGACTACATAGTTACCTAAAGCCTTATAAAGTAAGCTTACCACTCTACCAGCTTTTCCAGTTTCAAAAATATTTCTTCTAGTTTTGTCCATACTACCATATTTATGATAAACAGCATTTTGTTTGCATTACTTATTTCAAACTTTTTGTGCAATCACAAAATTCATCAAAGGTTTAAAAGTGAAGGCAGTCAACCAACTCCTTAGAAAAATGTTATACTGCCAGAAAAGCAAGGGTTGGGCATAAGAAATCAGGTTCAAGAGTTGAAAGCCCAAAATCATTCTTATACTTACAATCTTACACGTATTTCTCTATATAATCATTGCCTTTTTTACATTTCAAGCGGAGGACATTACCGCCGCTTTGAGACAGCGTTTATCAGCTAAACACTGCATTTCAGTTCCTTCAGAGATGCGAGGAGATGCAACTGTTGCACAGTTCACCCGGTGGCCCGAAGCAAGGATGAGCATCCGTGGTTTCAGGGCGTTTTGCCCGCACAGTATTTCTGCCACACAGTGCGGTACCTCCGCGGGGATCAACGTCACCCCCGCTGCGGCTCCTGGGGACCGGGAAAGGTGGCACCAGGCGGGTTCTGGCGGCACCACGCCGAGGGTACGGGCGGGACGGGGCGCGGTCGGAGCCGCTCCAGTCCTGTCGGGGCCGGGAGCCGCGTCCTGGGGCCGCTGCCGGCCCGCAGACGTGCGGACATCGCGGCCCCAAAAAAAAACACACAGACAGACAGACAGACAGACACAGACACACTTACTTGATGTCCTCCCAGACGGCGGGGCCGTAGTTGCGGATGACGAGCAGCTCCAGGGCGTGATTGACGAAGCCGTACTGCGGGGCAGGCAGGGCAGAGTCAGGCACCAGGCGGCGGGGGAGCCCCCTCCCGCGCCCCGCAGCATCCCATCCCATCCCACCCCACCCTTCCCATCATCCCGACGGGAAAGCGACCGCACCGAAACATCACCCCCATCTCCCCCCTAAACAAAGGGCTGGGGCCCGGCTTCCCGCTCCCCTGGTGGATTCAGCCTCTTCCCTCCCACCATGGGCCCAGGCCCGGGAGCAGCGGACACCCCGCGCCATCCCCGGTGTCCCGGGTAGGGCGAGCGGCGCTCACCATGGTGCCGGTGTCTGCCGGTGCCGGTGTCCGTCAGCGCCGCCGCCCCGCAGCACAGTCCCGGCCCCGCTGCCGCACCACCTCCCCCGGCCGCCACCGCCCCGAGTGGCACCCACCGGCAGCCAATGGCGAGCGCAGCCGCCGCTTCAGCACCCAATGGCTGGCGCGGTCCCCGCGCTGTCCTCCAATCAGAGGTGGAGGCGGGACTGCGGGTGCCCGCGGGCTGCGGGGGGGCCGCGCGCAGGAGCCGCCCGGGGCTGAGGGGCGGGGGTCGGGGGCTCTCCCCGGGGATGCATAGGTACCAGTAGGGACATGTGCGCTCTCTGTGGTGTCACTGCTCTTTGCAGTGGTTGCCATCGCAGGAATAGAGGCGCTTCGTCAGTTGTTTCATGTTCCAGTGCAACCATTCAGCTTTTAGGAAGACAAATGCCCCTTAAAAAGTGAAGACTCTCAGAGACAAAATGATCGCAAACATTTGTGTTCTGAGCACTCATTTTTCAAAGGCCGGTGAAGTTAAAAGCATAATAATGAGTGGTTTCAGTAATGAGAGTTTTTTAAGTGTTGCTGAGTCCGTCAGTAGCCGCTGTGAATAAACGCTGCATTGTACCAGTAACCTGCTGCACATGGATTCCTAAAAGGTTTTCTAACCCTTACAACAGGATTTGTTGAGTAGAGGATTACTGCCAATATGCCAAGGACAGTTCTGAGATAACATACTGTCATCATGTTACCACATACATGGAACAACAACAAAAAAAAGATATTATAGCACTTGAAAAACCCAAATAGTTCAAAGTCTTTTGTACTGTTGAAAGACCTGCCTTCAGTGCACGAAATAAAAGTTCTAAGACTACTGGGGTTTGGTTTGGGATTTTTTTTTGCTTGCTTAAAAAGAATCAAAATATATTAAAGAGTTTATCTGGAAGGATTATAGGGTGGGTACCTAGTGGGTTGCTGTAGTGGCTCTTGGACAGAGACCTTGATACATGAAATCACTAAGCCATAGACACTAATCAATCAAATGGATTCCAGGTGTAAGTAAAATTATGGAAGTTCCGACCTTAGTAAGATAATGCAAAGTAAGTTTAAAACTTGAGCTGTTCACATACTTATTGAATAAAAATTGTGTATATATGTATATTGGAAATTCCATGTAAGTTAAAAAATAACAGCATGTGAAATCTTCTGAAATTTCATCTATTGACTGGTAAACTTTTGAATCTGTGTTAAGATTTGTTAAATTCTTGTAAGTGAGATAGACATTAGAAATTTGGCCAAGTCATCTCAGTAGAAAGTCTTAAGAACAGTAGAAGGAAACATAACTTTCAGGACATGTAGGCATAATAATCAATTCTACTTAGTTTAACATATTCCAAATCTACTGGGAGAACTATTTTTAGATTTTTTAAAAGGATAACCAAGAACAAAAGCTTCAGTATAACCAATTAAAATCATACAAGTAGTATGCTAATTTTGAAGGGAGGAAAGAAAATATTTAGATAGGTTAACCAAACTACTGGTTGAATATATTTGTGTAGAAAACAAAACAAAATCTGAAGAGATAAAAATCTGTAAAAATCTCTTCAATTTCCAGGAAACTGGCAACAGAGATAATGTAATAAACCATGTTCTTGAAACCAGACCAAAGACTATGTTTTCCTATAGCTGAGGAAGGGTTAGCTTGCCACCAATTAACTAAGATTTGAGTACATCAGGTCAACATCTACTTTTCCTATTTGGTAGGAAGTAAATTTTTGAAAAATATGAAAAATACCCTACAATACCAAGTTGTAGTTACAACTTTGTGTCTATACTGCTGGTAGTGGATCTACACTAAGGCAACTGGGACTTTTTCCCCCTCATGTTGCATAGTCTTCTTTGTGCACCAATAAAAGTTCTGAAGACACAAATGCCAAGGAAGTTCTGACAGCACATCCTAGGGAGGAAGCAAGATGACAGTATTGAGAATCAGTGTAAAAAACATCCCCATTCTTCACAGCTTTCAAGGGAATCCACTTGCTCAGTCTGTATATGGGATAAGCCTTCATGCTCATAGAATGTTAGAGAGATTACAGGAAATTCTTTTTTGGATATAGTTTTCAAAAAGTAGATTATCCTGGCAATTTTGTGTACCTGTGTGACATTTTTTCGAAAGAGACAATATCTACAAAGGTCAAAATTTTCTTAGACAATTAAGAAATTGCCTTTCTTCTTCGAGTTTGGTTTAGGTTTGGTAGGTTGCATTTGAATGCTGTTCTTGTAATTAACCCATTGTTTTACAAATGAAAGTTCTAGCCAAGGTAATTTTTGTAAAATGTGAAGTGAAAACAGTACGGGCAAAGTTAAAGCAGACAGGGATTGATCTTTAATTTTCTTAAATTTTTAAAAGTTTGGAAGATGCTGAATTAAAGAATTCAACAAAATGATTTGCTGAGAGGGACAAGCCTCCATTCCACATGCCTGCTGAATCAAGACTATCTGGTAGGTCTTAGGCAAGACCTTGTTTCATCTAAAGGAAAGGAAAATATGTGTCAGACTAAGCTGTTAGCACTGAGCTCTGTTTTCAAGGCCCAACCCTATCAGTATCAGGACTGTAAGGCCACAGGCATTATGCACATCACACAACCATTTGGACTGCATCTGATGCACTAGCATAAAGCCTGCAGCTTATTCCACTATAGCACACAATCATATTCCCATTTGGGGACCTTCATGCACTAGTACAGCTCATGACCTACTGCCTAGCTGCTTTTTGGTATTCATGAGTGGGAGGGAGCTGTGGCACTAGCTACAACTGGGACATGCATGGGATGGAATGCTGATGAGAAAGGAGCCTTTTAGGAAGAGTTTTCTGTAACTGAAATCCTACAAAACAACTTCTCCACTTTGTGTCCCCTGAACATGTTTCTCAGGAAGAGCTTCCTGCACTGGCCATTAGAAAGCCAAGAGTTGCAGTCAGTGATTACAGCTGAAAAACAACTCCTATACATTTTAAGTGGTGTTTCAGTTTAACATGTTTCTTCCTGATTTGAGATGATGACTTCATCTGACAATTCTTGGCGAGACCCATGAAAGCAAAAAGTAACGCAGGATCATTTTACGTTGTGTGAAAAGGCAGTCGCTGAGACAATAACTTCAGGAAAACCAGTAGCTGGCCAAGAACATCTACATTCAGCTCAATATGGTTTGTGTTAAAACACAAGCACTATAAAACAAAGGAAGTATTTTAATAAGTTTCAATTTTTACTTTGGACTTTGCTTGTACAGTTTGTTACTGTAATCCTGAATAAAAAAGCTGCCTTATACAGCATTGCTGGATTCCACTTACTGAAGATGGAGTTACTTTACTGACATTGGATAGAATTATGGAAATTTTCTAATTTTTAAGTTTCAAATCATAGTGATCTGAAACTTGACATCTTGAATTGTTATAATAATACTTGTCAGGTGCAGAAATACACTCTTAAGATCACTTCAGCAAGATTCATTATTTCTACTGTACCACTATACACTGCTTTACCACTACATTCATTTTTCAATACTTGTATTGACAAGCTATGAATGATACAGCTCTTAATATGTCCATGCTATTCTGTAATACAGTAAAATGTACATTTGAGAAACTCTGAGCACTCTATTGCATCCTCCTGTAAGAGGAGAATCCAAATCTTCCCTAACATCATCTGCAATCAGTGGAAAGACTCCTGTTCATTTTCACATGCGTACACTCCAAAGCCCCTGGGAACACTTTTGCCCTTGATATTTCTTTGTCAGGTTTTGTTGGGGCTGAAAAATCAGGAGAGGGGAAATTTATCTGTGAATTAATCAATCCCTTTTCACATCTTTGCATGTTACTGCATGCATTCTCTGTTACTTCCCACTATGTGCTGTGTTTGCAGGATATGCATATGAACACAGTATTTGCTGTAGTGGCACAAAAATTTGTAACTTTGTACTGCTTAAAAGATGAGAAACAATGTTAGCACAAATCTTATAATGAGGCTGCAAAGCAATGTGCTCATTTACATTCATATTAGGAAACCACTGGCTGGACTCTGCTTTCAGCGTCAAAAATCTGCTGAAGCAGATGAGACACACAACTTTATAAGGTTATTTACTTCATTTCAGATTCTTTCACAGTTTTTTTCTTTGATGGGCTCTCTGGCTTCATGTTCCAGCCTAACTGCATATTTAACATTCAGATCCTCCTGTATGTGCTCAGGGGAGCATGTATCTTTCAACTGTTGCATCTGGATGTAGCAAAGGTTCCAGAACCATTGATTATCTTCCATCTTTTAGTTGTGCTTTGGTATCAGAGCAGTGCTGAGTAACATAAGACAGTGATTTTTATCCTCCCTCTATGCTCTAGAGAAAAGGACTGCAAGTGAATTCATGCAAATCGGATTGGAAAATTAAAAAAAAATAAGCTTATATCAGATTATTTCCTTTCTGTGCAGTTGTGAGCAGCTGTACGATCAGAGGTGATTTTAGAAGTCTCTAAAGACGGTTGTGGCACATATATTGCAGACTTCAGAGGTATAAAAGAAAGTCCTAGCTCACCTTTCAGAAACAGCCTCAAAGGTAAATTTTTTCCTGCCAAACTGGCTTATGATAAACTGGAGCAGGACTTTGAAAGCAATTCAGTACCTTGTTCACTACAGGCAAATAGCCACAAAAGTTGTTGCTGTTGCAGGAAACAAATCTCCCACTGCTTTTGTGGAACAATGGGTGGCATAAAAAATAGTAGCAGCTAGAGAGGCCTGGTAGGTTGTAGGATGGGTGGAGTTTGAAAAAGGGTACCCTTGCCAAGATTCAAGAGCATTTCCCCTTAATTCTAATGGCTTTCAGTAGGAAATACTAATTTTTGCCTCCTGTATTATGTGATGCAGCTCTTTCTGAAAAGATTGCAAAAGAAAATGATGGGAGAAATTAACTGGGTTTGGGGGAGGTCTGAATTCTTCCATCATAAGATTTCTCAGGAAAAAGTAGGTCTGTCCCAAAGGCTCAATTATCTGTGCACTTCACTGTTTTGTCAGTTTCTGTGAGTTCATTTGCTTTGGTTTTGCACAGCAGTTCAATGAGAAAGAAAACATCAACTCCATGCTAATTGCACTTCCTCTGACACCAGAAATACGAATTTTTTTCCAACATCTCCCTGAAATCTTATCAGGTCATGCCTCAATGAAATAAAATTGGTTGAATTTTTTTGCTATAGCTTTCCCTTTAGCTATAGCACTCTTATGTCAAAAGACCTATTTTTATATATATTTCAAGGGCCATTTACCTTCTTTTACAAAGAAATTGCCGTGTGATAATAATGAATTTTCCATCACAGCATAAATGTGAACAGGAAACAGCCCCACAGAATCTTCATTAACTAATTACTATAAAAATTTAAATATAACAAAACTGCTTCTGGACATAATACTAAGGTACTTGTACATTTATATAAATAGCATTGTATAATCTCTGAAAATTTCCACAATATAATACACTATAATACTATACAATACATCAACTTATAAAAAACTCTTCTATTTTCTTGCAAATTGTCTCAGTATTGCATGAGTTAAATTGCCTTCCTTTTGGTTATCTTTTTATCAGCTTTCTGATTCCTTTTTTTTTTAACTGGGTTTAATTTAAGCGAAAAGATTAGTTAAAAATTGAAGGCATATTTTAGATCTAAGTAAAAAGATCAGTTAAAATAATTGTCCCTTATTAAATACATATTTATTCAGTAAAAAAAAAAA
>VYZS01028987.1:0-16122 GCA_013400695.1 Neodrepanis coruscans | reverse complement strand
TAAAATTCTCATTGACAACTTCTGCAAACCTTATTGATCATCTCCATCACTGTATGAGTACAGCAGAAAACAAGAAGAGTCTCTGACACTTTACGAAGTCTGCTACTGAGAATATCATCACAGACCAGGACTTCCATAGGCAAGGGGCAATGAGGGGAAGGTCCATATCCAGGCTTTGAAAGCAAGACATGCACCCATAGACGTGACCATGCTCACCCTAGACATCAACATAGGCCAGCAATAATGGCTTGCTTAAATAATTAAAATTTCATTATCCCTTAAAGGAATATAAGGAAGAGTCTTCTTGCACCATTTTTTACTTAAATACTACACCTGATGGGTTTTAGATGAAGATGAAAGGCTACATTTGCCTTTCTTGCAGATTAGCCAAAACTTCTGATCAACATTTTGTTTCCCCCCTTTCTTCTCTTTTGCTGTTTCCACGTGGTGTGTTTCTACTCCACTTTTATTTCTACATCTCATTCCACTTCTCCAGTCTTCAACATATTTCTGGAAAGCATCATCCTTCTCTCCTGCATTATGTTTTTCAAAATCCTCAAGGGAGTTACAAGATTCACACAGAAAGGAAACCTAAGAAGTAAAATTCCTATTTCTAATAGGTATTAGAATTCACAGATCCCGTGTAAAGTCAGGAGGTTTTTTTACACCTAATATTTTTCTTCTAGGCAATTTCTTGTTACGCCTCCCCCTTCCACAAGCAACAATCACCTATTTTACTCTCTGTATCACAAGTCTAGTAAATCTGCTACTTTGATCTCAACTTTGATTAACAGAATTAATTACTCAAGTAATTTTTCTTAGCACAAAATTGTTTTAAACGGTACTAAATATATTGTTACTTTTTTTGGATACGAAGTAAGTTTGTGGTCTTAAAAGTTTGTCCTTCTTCTACTGCACTGATACAATGTGGTACCTCACCTTTTCTTGCACCTTGGAGATATTATCAAAAGCTGTCATTTGTACACTCTCCCTTTTTTTTACAAAAAGTCATTCCTTGGATGAAAATGACCCTGAAGCCAGTGAAGTAAATTGTGATACTGGAAGAAAGCAAGAGGGAAAATTATTACTCGTTTCATTCTCTGCAGTTTTTCTATTGCATGGCTCTCCATAGTCCAAAAAAGTTAATGCTCTTGGTGCAGCTACACTGTACAATGACTTTATTCTCAAAGCAAACTTAATATGCTATCCTACCTTCCTACCCTATCCCATTTTTTTGGAGGTGAGAATTGTTATTCAACCAAGAACATTTCCCAGATCAAAATTTCACAGATATTTGTACCATCAAAAATAGGGGGAGCAGCCTGAGATGGGTGAGAAAAATACCTAGGAATAGGAGTGTACATGAAAGAATTCTATGTAGTTGAGTTTGTTTCAGTAACCAGTATATTATAAAAATACATTTTTTAGAAAGTCCTTGAGTAGTTCATTTGTTTCAAAATATGTTTTGTTTATTTGCTGTTTTCATTTCTAGCTTCCATAACTTGTCAGATATGGGGCATCAGTGAACTTTAGACATCTTGGCTGAAGTAGTTGTCTCAGAAAGCATATTAATGATTCATTTTTAATTATATTAGTAATTCACTGTAACTGTTGGCAGTGATTTTTTAAAGACCTGTTGGAATCTTCTCTTTATAATGTATTTAACATCTGAAATAACATGATCCTTCAGGCTTTTTTTTTCAAGATCCTATATTTTTTCCTACTTTTAATATTGTATGGCTAATTATATTTTTAAGTAAGACAACAGTTTAATCCTGGATCATGGGTTGTTCAATCATGCTTACAGAAACTACCTAAGCAGCCATTTCTATTGAAAAGACAGAATTTTGATGTCTTGTATTGAAAAAGAATCAAAATTAAAATTATTAATGATTTTACAAAAATGAGGATGGGGGCACCAGCAAAAAAGTAATAGGTATGTTTTAAAAACCCCAATGACTTCTTTCTAATTATATAGAAAAAAATAGAGGAATAAGAGACATTTCTTTGTCTGTAAATCATGCCTTTTTCTTCTTCAAATTATCTATTTTTTTCAATCTATTTTTATTCAATTACAGTAGTATTAGATAGTTAGAATTTGCCAACATATGCAAATCTTAAATGAATCATAAAAGTCAATGTAGCCACCTTGAACTGTTGGAAAAAAAACCCCAAATTTACAACTACCTTGCAATGTAGATTCATTAATAAAGATGTACAATTTGTAGGTCTTCTAATGCCTCCTCTTTTTCAGGCTTTCAGCTGTGGATCCTTTGAGATTTGATTCAGAAACTTCCATTTTCAAAGCAATGCCGAATCACACCTGCAGAATTCAATGAGAAAGGAATATGAAGACATTTATACATAATCCACTTGAGTTAGGCGCTTATTTATGTCCTAGACATACATACGCAATTGATTTAATGTAGCCATCTCTGATCCAGTTTTAGTGGGTGAGGATCATTACCTCATGCCACTGAACAATCAGTTATAACTAGAAACTGATTTCTACTGGAGTGCAAAAAGACTGAGATCTCACTTGGTTTCAGAAGGAGCCTATTGGGAGGGTACCCTTCTTCTTCCAAGATGTTCACTATAGCGCAAAAACTAGCTTTACATGACGTATTCACTTATTTTGAGAATATTTTACAACTTCATTCCTGCTTCTCTGGATGCAGGCAGCATCCCAGTCCTCTCATGAATTACCACATACAGGGACAGAAAAATGGGACAAAAATGCCTGTGCTGAATATTAAAGTGCTAGAGATGTTCTGCAGGAACATGTGAATATGGAAGAAAAAAACCCAAAAACTATAAATAAAGAAAAAAGTCACTCTTTTGAGTAGCTACTACCTGAAATCTCAGCCATGATGAGGCTTTAAACCAGGACCTTGCTGAGAATGGTTTTGGTACATTTGAGTTTTCCTTGGCACAGCAAATTGAAATAGAACACAACATGAGTATTCTTCCATCTCTACATTTTTTGTGTTTTGAGTTCAACATTGGTTTTATAAGGCTTTTATTCACATGATTTTTACTCCTTTCAGAATTCTTAAATAGATATTCATAAATAATACTCTTAAAGACAAATTTAGAGACAAATGTATCCCTTGGGAAGTGTACAAAGTCATTTAACAAGTAACTGAACTTCTGTGTGGCATTTTTATCTACTATATTGAAACAAGTGAATAAATCTGAGGTCTTTTGAATATACATTTACAATAACTTATCACGGACCCTGGTTTTAGACATTTCTCTAACTATGATACGTTAAGATTTATTGATATAATTCAATATTCAATGACCCTCAGACTAACATTCCCATAAATCAACATGTGTTAATGTGACAAGGACATGTTTCATAATGAGATAATGGAATCACAGAATTGTTTAGATTGGAAAAGACCTTTAAGATCATTGAGTCCAACTTCTAGCCCAGTACTGCCAAGTCCATCACTAAACCATGTCCCTAAGTGCCACATCTACACACCTTTTAAGCACCTCCAGGGATGGTGATTCCACCATATCCCTGGGCAGCCTGTTCCAATGCTTGACCACCCTTTCAGTGAAGAATTTTTTCCTAATATCCAATCTAAACCTCTCCTGGTTCTACTTGAGGCCATTTCCTCTTGTCCTATCACTGGTGACTTGGGGGAAGAGACTGACCCCCACCTGGCTACAACCTCCTGTCAGGTAGTTGTGGAGAGTGATAAGGTTTCCCTTGAGCCTCCTCTTCTCTAGGCTGAACACCCCCAGCTCCCCCAGCTGCTCCTCATCAGACCTGTGCTCCAGACCCTTCTCCAGTTCTGTTGCCCTTCTCTGGACACGCTCCAGCACGTCAATGTCTTTCTTGTCATGAGGGGCCCAAACTGAACACAGGACTCAAGGTGTGGCATCAATCTCTGCTCTAGTCCTGCTGGCCATATTATTTCTGGATACCATTGTATTTCTTGGTCACCTGGGCACACTGCCCACTAAAGAATAAAGATCTTTCTTATGTATCAGCCACCTATGCTGATATATTTTTCTGCTACTTGGTCTAATTGCTTGAACTTCTGGTTCCCCAGTTTATGCACAGCACCTCACAGGGATGCTGAGAGGTTTCATGCATGGATATTTTAAAAGCATTTTAACATTCTTGGTTGAGAACAAATCATTACAATCATTTAATTGTCTAAATACCAAAATTTGGTATCTTTGGTGCTACAAGTAAACATTTTGTTATTGAATTATTCAAATAATATTTTTCATATAATAAACCTTGACCCCAGATTTACTGTGGGGTTTTTTTTCTTCTTTAGCAACACTCTGCATTGTCATTTTCAAGGTGAAAATACCGGGCAAACTACAAAGGTCAGATATATAAATGTTTTTCTAAAACCATCTGCTGTAAAGTCTGATTCTGGACTGAACTACTAAATGTGCTAAGTGACTTGAATTTCATTGGTTACAACAAGGAAGGTAAAGCGTTCAGTAACAGAAGATGAAAAGATATTGTGTGTGATGGTCAGGTTTTCTTCATTTACTTTTAGAAAATTATTACAGGGCTTGCTTGTTTTAAAGTAAACAAACAGCCAAGCAAACCACACAGGAGGGCTTCAAGATGCAGAAAGAGATTTAAACCAAGGATTCATTATGCCTACCACAATAAAGCAGAAGAAAAAAACCCAAAGACAGATGGGAGAACTGATTCATTAGATGGACACGAAAACTGGAAGCTCTTTTCAAATAGGAACTATATTTATAGAATAAGAATATCACACTCAAATGATGAATGATAATCACATTTTTATGGTGTCTGGAGATTTAGTTTAACAAGCAAGGTATAATTTATATATGTAACATTGCTTGCTGTTCAGTGAACTGCTAATTTGTCAACTCTGTTTCAGAAGAAGATAATAGGAATGCATAGCTCAGTTCCATACAGAACTCCATATTACTCACCTTGATTTTCTAATGTCTAACAACAGATGTCATTCAGCTACACATGGGGTTGTTTTGGAGTTCTACTCCTCAGCTTTGAAAGTCTTTTAAATCATCTCTATTTGACTACAGATAACCCTCTGGGGAAATAAGAGAACAAGGAAAAGGCAAAGCATACACACAAATGGAAGCACTGTGAACCATTCCTAATGGGGACTTATGGACCTTATTAAAAATACACACAACAACTGAGGAGAACCAAAATAAAAATAGTACAAATTGTAGGACCATGTTTGAGGTGTCACCAGGAATTTCCTTGGCAGTTCCACATACAGATCTAATCACAGCCTTTCTGTAAATAGCCTCTTAATATAGAAGTAGTTTAGTTTTACAAGCCAGAAGTCAATTTCACGTTTATATGTTTTATAAAACACAGTTGCTGTACAGATTTCAAAAACTCTCCGTAGTGGAAATTCCCTTTGATGAGGTGACCGAATTTTCCTGGTCAAAACTGGAAGATTCTCTTTTAGCTTTACTTTACCAGAGGTTGTATGAAACTCCCTTCCCTCCATCCCTCCTCAACCAAGAGAGTTCAGAAGCCAGAGCAAGTCCTGATCCTGCACATGACATATCCTACCACTCTTTTACGTACTCATGCCATGGAAAGAAAATATAGTCTGTAATAGTTGAAAGTAAGTAGAAGAGATTGAGATTGCACCCATTTTCAATGTATTTGTTGG
Organism: Neodrepanis coruscans; assembly: GCA_013400695.1. Classification (NCBI taxonomy): domain Eukaryota; kingdom Metazoa; phylum Chordata; class Aves; order Passeriformes; family Philepittidae; genus Neodrepanis; species Neodrepanis coruscans. The sequence goes on along the minus strand of VYZS01028987.1, from coordinate 10,459 downwards.
CCATATCTACCAAAAGTGTATTTGAACTGAGCAGCCAAGGGAGCTCTGAGAAGATCCTTGGGGAAGCCACGAACCGTGAGCTGCAGCACATTTAGGAGGTTTAGATTGTGAATGAGGTTATTTGCTTCACAAATGCAAAAGGAAAACCATAGAATGATAGAACGACAGAATGGTTTGGTTTGAAAGGGACTTAAAAGATGATGTAGTTCCAATCTCTCAATCATGGTCAGGGGCAACTTCCACCGGACCAGGTTGCTCCAAGCCCCACCCAGCCTTGCCTTGAACACTTTCAGGGATGGGGCATCTACACCTTCTCTGGGCAATCTGTTCCAGTCCCTCACCACCCTCACAAAGAAGAATTTCGTCCCAATATCCAATCTAAACCTACTGTCACAGTCTGAAGGCGTTACCCCTTGCCCTGTCGCTACGTGCCCTTGCAAAACAATTCCTCTGCGAAACGATATGGATGCGTAGTTTTCTGTACCGGGGGATGTATTTTAGGCAGCAGGCCACATAGAAAGAGCCCTAGAGGCATTTTTAGCGTTTTAACCTGGAGGCTGAGCCCAAGAAAAGCCGAGGAAGGGCTGCCTGGCAGCTCTGCCTGAGGGGGCAGGCATCGGATTGCCCACGGATCGCTCCTGCCAGTGCCATCGCGAGGAGGGCAGCACTGCCCCTGCGGGAAACTGCTCCTCTAAACTCGCTCTCCGTCCCTAAAAGAATCTCTCTGCCCTTCCCGCTCCCCCCTGACCAGCAGCTCCCCCCATCCCGAGGCCGCTCCCGCCCCCGCGCCGAGATGGCGCCGCCCCCGCGCCCGCCCGGCTCCGGGGCCCGGCAGGAGCCCCGCCCGCTCCCGATCCCGCTCCTATTCCCATTCCAGCGCCGGAGGCCTGGGCGCCAGCCGCTGCTCCCGCCGGATGCGTTGCGGCTGTTTCCCTTTTGAGGCGGGCGATAGCAGCGCCCTTGCCCGCCGAGAAGGCGGGAGGCTGCGCCGCTCCCCACGCTGACTGGCGGTCCTGGTTATCCCCGCTCCGGGAGCAGCGCCGGAGGTGGCGGAATAGGCGTTCCGGCCCCGCCACCGCTGCCCGGCGGAGGCAGCAGGGGAGAGGCTGAGGAGGCGACCCGCGCATTGTGCGAGTCTGCATGGGCACGGCGCGGGGGCGCGGCCGCGGGGCTCCCCCGAGCCTGTCGCTCCCCTCCCGGTACCGCCGCGCTAGGGCATGAGGGATGCTTTTGTGCGCGGCAGCGGGCGCAGCAGCGGGTAGCGACGGTAGCGGCGGCGGGGGCTGCGGTTGCGGTAGCGGGGCAGGTCGGGCGCCGCGCTCACCCGCAGCCCTCCCGGCGAGAGGGGCTGGGCGCGATGCTGCATTAGGCGGCCGGAGCCCTTGCGAGCGCGGGGGGCAGGCGTAGCAGCCCGTAGCGGATCCGGGAGAGGCGGGCAGGCGGCTCCCCATGGCGAGCAACCGGAGCATCGAGCTGGAGCACTTCGAGGAGCGGGACAAGCGGCAGCAGCGCTCCGGGCCCCGCCGCGGCGGCTCCGGGTCCGGCGCGGGGCCGCGGGGCAATGGGCTGGTGCCCAGCCCGGCGCACAGCGCCCACTGCAGCCTCTACCGGACCCGCACCCTGCAGGCGCTCAGCTCCGAGAAGAAGGCGCGCAAAGCCCGCTTCTACCGCAACGGTGACAGGTACTTCAAGGGCTTGGTGTACGCCATCTCCCCCGACCGCTTCCGCTCCTTCGACGCTCTCCTGGTGGAGCTCACCCGCTCCCTGTCGGACAACGTGAACCTGCCCCAGGGCGTCCGCACCATCTACACCATCGATGGCAGCAAGAAGCTCACCAGCCTGGACGAGCTGGTGGAAGGTGAGGGGGGCACGGCGGAGCCCAGGGAGAGGCGCCCCTGTGAGCCGGTGGTGGGTTGCAGGCGCTCCCTGGGGTGGTGCTTTCCCGTCGCTGCCGGGATCAAAGCTGGGATGGCGCCTGGCCGAAAATTGGCAGCCACAGAGCCCTTGAGGGCAAGTGGCCGGGGTTGGCCGCTGCTGTGAGGGGCTGTAAGGCCTGGTTTTCCCAGTGTGGATTATCCACTTCTCCGGTCACCCCACGTGCGTGAGTGAGGATGGACTGCCGTGGTAGCTGAGCAGCATGTACTCTTTTCATCAACAAGAACTGTAGTAAAGTTCTTGGCTACCTTCCATTTGTAAGAGAGGGAAATGCTGTGAATTAGTTCTCTCTAAGTGCCATTCTTGACTGGCAGTGGCTTAAGCTTTCAGAGAGGAAGACTCAGTACAGTGAGAAAAAGGTATTTGTACTCTACCACTTAATGAAACTAACAGGTGTAAACCCCTGTTTTCAAATGTGTTAATAACGGAAACTGCATACATTGTGTGACTTTCAAAAGCATGTTACAGAATCACACGTGTTTCAGAATTGTTCCTAAGTAGCTTTTGATGATGAGATTTAGCTGCTAAGGTTATGTAGACCCTGCAGATCTGATCAGAGCAGTGCTAGACTACATCTCAAAATGAGGCCAGAAGTACTGTTTTCTGAGTGAAATATATGCCCCTTGTTCATAAGGAATGATAATTATTGGAATGAGGAGCAGAATTCCCCAATGTTTTCACGTGAGGCCTTAAAATACAGGTTTAATATCACCATTACATGCTCTTCAAATGCATTGGTTGTGTTGTGCAAACTGCGAGGCTCATGATCAGTTTGCACTTGATGGTTGTCAGGTCTTTAATATATCAGCCACTGCAGTCTTGGACCCAGTGACTGTGTGCCAGGTGCAGCTGGTTTGCATTGGTGAAGAAGTAAGGTTTGCAGGCCTCCTGCTTCTTAGGCTTTGTGTGTCCTTTAAGCTTTGGTTTGGAAACTTTTCCTTCTCAAAGCAATGCTGAATCACACCTGCAAAATTTGGTTGGAAAGGGAACTAAGAGACACTTACGTAATCCACCAGTAAAGGCACTGGGAGTTTGGGACCAGTCACTCAAGAATATGCAGGAGAAAGGGAGAGTCTACAGCATTTGCTGTGTCAGGTGGGTCTTTCTCAAAAAAGATCTGCATGAAAGTGCATTTCATGATAGTAAGGTGTAGTGCCTGAGGACTTTACCCATTATGTGATCTACCATAAGGCTGTTCCACAGTGAGAGCAGAGGGAATGTGAAATGCTGACCCTGTGGTAATAAAAGAAATTAAATGAATAATTTTTTCATGACTTGGTGGTTAATTTAGAGGTAGTAATAAAATAAAATATCGCAACCTGGAGTGGTGGTCATAGGGAAAGGAGATGAAACAAATTGTATAAACTAGTGATAGCTTGTGGTGACTTTTGAAATTTTGCAGCAGGAATGACCTTAAGCTTTTATGGCTTAAAACAAAGACAAAATTACTTGCTGCAGAACAGTATAAATACAATGTATACTCTCACAAATGTAAGTTAATAACTGACAGCAAAACTTGCTTGGTGTCTCTTCAAATACTCATTGAAAACATAACCTTTGCCATGGCTCTTCACTGGAAGAAAAAAAACCAAAATAAATGTCACAATTGAAATACCACTTCCATTTTTCCTCAATGAAATACAAGGGGGGAAAAAATGTCTCAATTACTTAGTCATTTATCCATGACCAATACAACTTCCAGGAATCTTAAGAAAATCCTATAGCATCATAATTGGATTAGTATGTTCTTCAATTAGGCTGCTAAAAACTTGACCAATGTAAGCCTAATGACCACACAGAGAAAGGAGAGTATATACAGGAAAGAAAGTAGTGAATCCTTGAAATTATCTGAGCTCTTTGCCAGCTGTTTTGTTCTTGAGATGCTGGAAGAGATATGGTTTGGTTTTATTTTCTTTAATTCTTGGTCTTGCAGCACAGCAAGCTTGAATTTCAGCTCTAGAATAAATACTTGAACACTGCTATTATCCTAAAGCTTGAACTGCAGTTCAAGCAGTTAGCACTAGAAGTAGTTTTGAATGTTGTTTTGCTGTATTGCTCATTTTGTTTTGTTTTTTTTTTCTGTAAAGAGATAAAGAGGAAGGAAAATAAAGTTAATAAAAATAAAATTGCAGTGTTGCAGTGCCTGCCAGCTACAGGCTGAGCAGCAGACGGGCCGTGGTTGTGTGATGCAACACCAAACTGTGTGGGCTGTTGGCACATTATCGGTGTTGCTGAACTGGTACATGGAGTCTCAGCAGTTCAGGTTCAGTAGAGGCAGATCCACGAAGTGAGCAGAAGGTGAGCACTCAGCAGTCCTTGCCAAGCCAACAAAATCTGCATTAAACCTTCCTCAGCTCAAGCCTGAGTGTGTGTGTAGCTCTTGGACATTGGTGTTTGTTCCCAGTGCAGGCAAGCTCTTCAAGGCTTATTGGCCATTTAGCAGGTTAGTATCTGTCTGGGATAGAAAAGCTGGCAAGATCAAATTCTGTATCATCCTAATCCAAACTAGCTGAATTGAGTCACTGTTGAATGTTTTTTGGACACTGGCTAGATTTGGCAATTTGTTCTGCTGTTCATCAGTTTAAGAGAAAAACAGCTAATGCATAGACATACTGAAGATACCAAATATTACTGTTGTGGGATTAGTGAGTTCGAAATTCAACTAAATCATCTCTATTAGTCAAGAATAGAAGCTCCATTTTAAGCATATTGCTTTTCTTAACTGGTTATGACAATCTAAATTTTAAAGTATGCTTTGCTGGACCAGCCTTAGGCAAATTTAATTTATATTCCCAGCCCCTGTGGATTGAGAAACATTATGGCTTGTGAGTTTGGCAGTTTCCACTGATATTAGAATGGGAGGAGGGAGGAGTTTCCTTGTCTGCTCCTAATCTGTTTGAGCAGGGAGATCCAGCAAGGGGATAGGACAATTATGATTTTCTTGTAGTTTTCTTTGCTTTGACTTTACTCTCAGACATACACTGCTTTTTACTTTTGAATTGGAAATTCCACATGTAATTTTAGATTTGCCCTTCAATAGTGAAAATCGAATAGTAGGTTAATTTTTTATCAAAGTTAACAGTTTGTCTATATCATTCAGTTTTGCTATTAATGAATGCTTCCTAAAGCAGGATACAATGGTGATAGAACTGTGCAGCCTTTCAGTCCTTGGCAATGTGTTTTACATGGATGTCAGCCATGTTCTGTCTCACTATCCTTTGTTTTCCTTGTCTTGTTAGTGGAAGACGTGGGGAATCTTGATTGTAAAAGTCTGCTACAAAGCTGTGAGTTATTGTTGGATTCTGGTAGAGGAAACTAAGTGTAGACTCTTTTTGCAGCAGGGAAAGTTATGTTGATTTTGCCTGTAATAGAGAATCTTTCTAGATCCCTAAGTAGGAAACATTGCTGAGTCTTTGTTCTTTTTGTGACAATCCTAATTAATACAGTCCTTTATAAAATGACAGTAGTTTTGTCTACACAGTTGTGCCCAGGATCAACAGGCATCTGTAGGGAAGTCTTTGGGCAGGAGGTGGGAAGGTTCTGACCAGGGCAGTGCATATGAATGGCCAGGACATGTAGCATAGGGTGAGATCTGATTTAAAGAAACAAGCTCTGCCTCACTAATGCAGAGTAAGAGAGTGTTTTTGAAATGAGATATTGAACAATCCAAGTTTTTACTGCCTTAGATTGTTGTTGTTACTGCATATTACATTTTAATCCTGCATAAGTACCTGTGATTGTAGTCGATGTGCACTGTTGTATTAGGTCAAGAATATATTTGCTCTTGTCAGGGCAAGCAGATGGCAACACCAAGTAGGCAGTTTTTATTTTTGCTTCTTCCAAAAGGTATGATTCCCTTCCTGTGCTGAAGTCAGAAGCTGTAATGCTTTAAAAAAGACAAATGTAGCAGTTTGAACACAGAAGGGTAAAAAGGGAGTATAAAAGAAGGATTACAAAAAAAAAAACAACATATGCATCCAAGTATATGTTGAAATCACTGTAGTTACACAGTTCTGGAGCAATGGGGTGTGGATGTGAAATAGAGATGGAATTGCTGATTAACTTCCCATCCAAGCAAAATAAAATAGTTCCACTGCTGTGCATGTGCTAGCTTCAGGAGTGGGGAGATGTAATTTATCTGAAAAGAGTTATTTAAGTTATTTACTTACTGTGGAGGAAGCACTTGGTATTGGGTGGATTTGATACCAGGTGGCATTGACTGTCTTTTGAAAGCTTTTACTCTGCCTGAGCAGGAGGTTGAACCTCCAGAGCTCCTTTCCAACCTCAGCTGTTCTGTGGTTGTGTAAAAGCCTGTAGGAAGCTGTCAGCTGAACCTCTTGTCTAAACAAAGTCAAAAGAGAACTAGTAGCAGTTAGTCATCTGCTAAAATCCCGCTTGTCGTCCCAGGTTTTAAAAAGTGCATAGGGAGCTTCAGGTGCTGTAGCTGAGGAAAGTTCTTCATTTATTCAGGGTTATTGAAGGTGATGTGAAAGTGTATTGTAGGAAACTGATGAGGAGGGAAGTTGCTGAAAGAAAGGAAGGAAAGAGAAATCTAAATAACCTAATCCTGCATAAAAGGGGTTGTTTTATTTTTAGATCAGTCATTTTATACATGCCATAAATACACTGTTCTGGAATTCTGCTTGGCACAAAAAGAACTCTGCTGTGTTTCCTGAAGTTAGAAGGCTAGTTGTGGATGAGTAAAGTAAGCTTAAAAAGTAAGCAAGATGATATGTAGGCAACTGATGATCTATGGCTAGTTTGTCAGACTGACCAATGTAGTCCTATTTTCTCTTTCATCTATTCTCTGTGCTCAGAGAATATTTGTATTTTCCTGTTGTGGGGGAATGGCAAGTGTTATGTGTGGACTGTTAGCTCTGGAACTGGAATCCTACAGGATGCTTAAACTGTATGCACAGCACACACAAGTCTTGCTTCATGGATAGTGTGTCTGGTTATTATTGTAGTACAGCTAAATTATTTAGAGGCAGGTAATGTTTCCTGTTTATAGGCAATGTTTCAGGTTTTCTAACTGATTTTCTAGTGTTAGTGAAACTTGGAGTATCAGAAGTAAACTTACTCCATTTGTTGATTAAATTGTGACCTGAGATACCAGCAGATGTTACTCCTTTTGAGTGAGCACATGCCCCATTTGAGGAATTTTTGGTGGTAGCAGGATTCCTTCACGGAAGAACTGGCACTTTTAGATTGCCCTGGGTCAGTACCTGGGTCAGATGGCTGTACATACACCTGTGGAAAGGGTAATGTGAACTTGTGCCAAAACTACTCTGCAGCCTGGTTAAGCTTTCTGATGTAGAGTAGTTTGGCTGGGCTCAAGTGTCCCAGATGTCACCTATGTCTGTAACTGTTGCATTTTTTTCTGCATTTCAATAATAAAAAAGAGAAAGTACAGCTTCAAAGCTCTCTCTACTTCATTAGTTTATAGTTTACTTCTTTACCTGCAAATCTCAATGGAATATTAGTGATTAAGTTCTTGATCTGATTTAAAATTTAGGGAGCTGATTGATGTTAATGCTGTAAGCTAAAGACATGGCATTTACTGTCAGTAATGTAACTGCTGTGACTGTGTGCTAGTTAAAGCTGCTGTGCATTGAAATCTATGCATTGAAAGCTTTAAAATCTTTCAAGATTGTAATTGGAAAATGGGCCTTCAGACCATAAAATTGACCGTGTTGAAGTCAGCAATGTAAATATTTGAAGTACTGTTTATGCCTCTTTTTGCAGTTATGTCAGCTTTCTAGGGCTGGTAGATGTACAAATGAAAAAAAAAAAGAGAAGTTACAGCCTGATCAAAATGCCACTGATGTCTCAGAAAAGGTTTTCTTCATATTTGGGATGATGTGTATTTAGGTCAGACACATGAAAATCTCATTCAAGGCAGTCATTGAAACAGTCAGACTTAATGTGATTTTAACTGTAAAGGTATCTGTTACTTTTTCAACAGTATTTGAAACAAATTTGATTGATTCAGCCCTTCCCCCCTGAAAAAAAAAATTAAGTACCTTGTGTTATATATTACAAATACTGTTTTTCTGCAAGATTCTGGAGATTATCAGAAGTGTGTATTTGTACATGAATTAATCCCAGCCAGATTTAAAATCAGGTCATATATTAAAGCTGTCAGCAAATATTGTATATAATATTACACTTTCAGATTCTCAACCAAAAATATGGTGTAAAAGAGAGGTAATATTCCTAAAAATGATTTCATGTTTCTTCCAAACATACATATATAAATGCATTTTCTGCTTTGGAGGAGACTTAAGTAATTTAAACAGGAGAACAACGTTCAGAAATTAATGTCTGCTTCTCAAGGGATGGTGTGTTCCCAGGCTTTTTGAATACACCCTTCTGTATGAAAGTTTCCTACATTTAACTTTATATGTGTGATTTAAGTTACCCCTGCCATTTTTTTCTTCCTTACATATTTTAGTGGAATAATCATTTGTATACCCCTTTTAAACCAAACAAATCAATGTTTAAGTCCTTCTTAGAGAGCCATTCTCTATCCAGAGAGCAGCAATTGGCATTCTAATCATATTCTATTTCTTGCTGTTTTTAGTATTTTTCAAGGTTTTCAGTAGAACTCAGAAACTGTGAGTGACATCCTGGCTGTGGTGAAGTCATTAGAAGTTTGAGTAGTAATTTCAGTTGGGTAAAACCTTCATCCTTTGTCTTTCTCTCCAGTCATGAACCAAGCAAATCCCTCAGTGAGTGTATTTTCTCACTTACAGTCCTTGCTCTAGTCCTGCCATATGTGCCTTGAATGTGTAGTAGTAAAATCTGTTTTCCCTGTAAAACCTGTGCCACTAAATTTATTTATATGGTATATGAAAGCAGGCATGGAATTTAAAAAACTTACTAAACAATCTGTAACATACTACAAGTATGTTGCAAGTAATTCTCAAGTAATTAGGCGTTCCTGTGTCTGCCAAACATAGGAAATTCAACAATCCGTTTTCCCAGATTTTTCTCTTTTTTTTTAAGCTTCAACTTAAGGCTTGGCTAAATGCAGTTGAAACAAATAATTTGAAATTTGTTTTTTTAAGGTATTAATGTTGGTTTAAGTTGAAAAGGACTTCCTGGGGTTTGTTTACCAGAAAAAAGAAAACCATGGCTTCTGCTTAAAGTAAAAGAAAACAAGAATTAACTGCATTGCAGCCCATTGAGATCAACAGGAAATTATTTTATTCATGCTTCAAGCAAGGAAACCAGTAGAAGTCAGAGTTTTACACTGTTATTTTAAAGAAATAAAGATAATTTTGGATTAATATTGACTGAAAAGTTTTGTAACAGGACAGTTTCAGCTGTCCCAGAGGATGTTGTGGTACAGCTGTGAGAGATAATAGATCACATTCCATGATAGTGCAAAGATGCTCTTTTTATGATTATGTGTCCACAAAAGACAAAGCCATCACAGCATTTTAAAACTCTTCCATGTTAAATCCTTTAGCAAAGAGATCTTTTGTTCTCTACCCCTGTAAAGTAATTAATTTTTCAAGTTTTGAGCCTGTTTCTGAATAGCTTTAATTTTGAATTTATTTTTTTTAACTTCCCTAATTTAAACTTTAGCTCTGAGGTTTAACTTTGAATTACCTTGTGTGCATTTGATGGCCTTTTTTAATGGCCTAGGAAGTGCATTGTTTCTGAGGTGGAAAGGATAATTCTGGACATGCTCAATGATGGTGAATTTTGAGGTACTTGGTAGAATTTATATAAAACTCTTCTGCACACAACTGGCCAGGCTGTATTGAAGAAGTTACTCTGAAGTGGTGACTTCATGTACTGAAACTACAAAGTAAAGTAAAAACTTTACAGTAAAGTCTTTGAGATGTTATGGGCACTCAGCATGTTTAGAAAGGTATTCACAGGCATAGGATGCTGTCAGGTTTATCTGTATTTAAATTATTGCCAGAGTATAATTGACTATTGCCAAAGCCTTATGCAGATCAATAAACTACAAAGAAAGTGTTCAGGGACTTTCCAAGGTTGAATACCTGATATTATGCATCCAGAGTAATGAATAAATTACCTTCTGTTCATTTAAATAATAATTAGCATTTTTAACCAACACAGAAACACAAAACCAAGTCACTCACTAGATACATTCATGGAAAGTTCAGCATGTAATCTTGGAAAAAAAAGTTTATGAGGGTTTATGGCTGGGATCGAGTCAATTTTTTCATAGTAGCTGGTATGGGCTGTGTGTTGGAAACAGTATTGATAAAACAGGGCTGTGTTTTGTTAAGACTGAGCAATGCTTACACAGAGCCAAGGCCTTTTTCTGCTTCTCACACCATCCCACCATTTGGTAGGCTGGGGGGAAATGAATTTGGGAGGAGACACAACTGGGACAGCTGACCCCAGCTGACCCAAGGGATGTTCCAGACCATATGACATCATGCTCAGTATATCAATCTAAAGGAAGAAGAAGGAAAAAGGGGATGTTTGGAGTTAGTGTTTGTCTTCTCAAATCACTGTGACACATGATGGAGCCTGGCTT